>BPLR01016838.1:0-158205 GCA_021605095.1 Caerostris extrusa
AATATTTTTAACTGTTTTTATAAAATTTATTATTAGTTAGAAAATGTTTGTTTATTGACTTTGTTAAAACTACAACGAAAGTGAAATGAAATCCTATCAAATTTTTAGAATTATAGTAATTATTTATTGATAGTTTGAATTACGCGATAATAACTAATGAGCGTATTTTCATGAAATTGATTGAATCTTTTATTGATTTAGTTTGATATGTTGCATAATTTGCTTCTTTGTTTTAAAATTTTTATTTTGTTAAGTTTTTAAATAAAAAAAAATAAAATTGCTTTTACTGAAATATGTTAAAAGCCGATTTGAACACTAAGCGTAAAAATCTTAGGCCTACTTTTATAGTGTCGTATTAATTTTTAGATAATTTATAAATATATTTGTGTTTGTCTTAACTGACAATAGTTTTATATATAAGTCTTAAATTTAGTGATCCATTGTAATAAATTAGATCCTTAACTCTAAACATATGCCAACTGAAAAACATCGGCTTGCCGAATACTGGAATTGGTACGCATGCCAGTGGTACTGATTTACGTACCAGTGCAAACCAGTCCATTGTTTCTAATATATAAAAGAATTTATTACTACTTTATATGAATGAAAAATAAGTTCAGGATGCAAGATAACGTCCACCATGCTGCAATGGCAAATTCTTTATAATCCCAGGGTAGATTTTGCTCACTTGTCGTAAGTGTGAAAATCCTTGTGTTAGGCATTTGTATTTATGATTTGATTTAGATTTTGCAATTGCAATTAAAGAAATGCAATAGCATAAAAGTATTTCTTATTGTTTTTCGAAGCGCATAATTGATTTTTTAACAAAAAAGAATCTAATAGATAACAAAAGGCAAAATTTTCAATACAGAAAGTATGGGAAGTTTAGCTTATATTTTACAAGGAAAAATACAAAAAATTTTTTTTTTTCGTAGGCTGCAAACAATTTGAAGACATCTATTTTTAAAATAACTATTTAATTTTGATATAAGTTAAGTATATTATTAATTAAAATTATATTAAGATTACAATTTCGATAAAAACAATTCATTATTCAAAAATTCAATTAACAAAGGCCTTTTTGATTTATATAACACACTTTTATCTTGAAGTATATATTTATACATATTTTAAATAAATGCCTTCCTTTTTGTTTTTAAATCATGTTGGTATTGCAGTTCAATATGTAAGTATAGTGTGTAAAATAAATTTTAAGAAACATTTATAAAATAACATCTATATTTCTTTTGTTTTAAATAACATATATTTGACAAAATAGTCTTTTCTTTTCTTAATATTTTGTTTTTTAAAATTTGAATATTTGAAAGTGCTTTAAAATGTATAAACACTTCGATTAAACTCCAATCAATGATGAAGTATATATTTTCTTTATAAAGAGAGGCTTTGAATCAAAATAACTCTTCACTAAATAAATGAATACCTATGAATTTTATATTTTCATCATTTATTACTTTATAAATAATTCGTAGGATGAAATTATTTTAGCAAAATTTATCAATTGAAGTTTGTAATAAATGTCAAACTCTTTACTCAATATATATGTATAGTTAAAAGCTTTTTAAAAAAAAAATATGTGTATGTGTTTTATTCCACCCTTCTAAAATAAAACTCTATTTTGTCCTTTATGGTGATAAAAGTTTCAAACATTTGCATTAATTAAACATTTAAGCTATGAATCAACATTTTAAAAGGTGGTATTAGAATAAAAAGAAGTAACATTAAAACACTTTATTTCATTTATTACATTTATACATTACAGTAATACACTTAACATATATCTTTACAAAAAGGTTATTATTTATAAAAACATCTATATAATTTTATTAAAAATGTAATTTGCTCATTTGTACAGCCAGCGTATCATTCATATGTGGTCATCATGGAAGAAAAAACTGAGAACTTAACTTATCAAAGGACAATATTAAGTGCGGTTAACATTTTTCTAATTCTAAAAACAATGAAACGGCTTATACATTCATTCTACCAATAACTCTTTCAATTACTTACTGACATGACATAGAAGTAAAAGTTATAAAATAGACGCTAACAAAAATAGATAATAAAACAAGATTTGAATCTCTGTTCAAATCAAAATATAAAAGTGTTGATATCAATTCATAACAAAAAAAAATAACAATTTCACGTGCTTCAAATGATTTACATATTCAATTGAAAATACATTAAAAATAACACATTAGTTTAAACATAAATAGTTTTTCTAAATGCAAACTTTTAAACATATAAAATATTTATAATAAATGTAGACTTAGAAAATTTTATCAATTGATTAACTTCTTTAGGAAGAATTTTTGATTTTTTTTTATCATTTTATTTAAAAAGAAATTCACCCAACAAAGAATTTATTTTTAAAATTCATAAAAGAAAAGAAAATCAAAAAAATGTATAAATTGTTTTATAGACTTGAGATGGATATAAACATAACTGAGAATATTTTTAAAAATTTTGTTTAACCCGTAGTGTTTTTACTTAAATAAGAATTGAAGCTTTCACAGTGTGTCCATATGTTTCTTAAAACTTAATTTAGTTATTTAAAGATAAAATTTACAGTAGGATATTTTAGGGATTTTTACAAAAATTAATAATTAATTTCCTGTTCACATTTTATACTAATATGCATTAAATAAGTACATATAAACAAATACAGAAGGGGATGTAATTATATTAGTGATATTATTTTAAAAAAAGCTGTAATGTAAAGCAAAGGATTTTGAATAATTTGCAATTAATTCCTTCAAAATATAAAAAATCTATATTTTAAAAGTACTCATTGATTGAATAATTATTTATATATTAAATATAATAATAAAATATAATTTGTATAAAAAATAATTGGTATTTAGTACAGAATTTATAGTTTTACTTTGTTTTAAGCATTTTAAACGTATATTTTTCGTAAATGAAGCAGTTTAGCTGAGTATAAAAACATGTTTAGATGAATGTGATTATTAAAAAACAAATATTTTTAGTAAAGGATATCTTTATAACAAAGAGAAATCTTTTTTTTTCATATATCATCATAATAACACTAAATAATATAGTTTTATTGACACACTAATACTGAAAGACGTGTTTTTAGCTCAGTGTTTTACAAAACTCAAGGGAAATTGTAAATATAAAAACCTATTTTTGGTAATGAAAAGGGTTTATATTTTTCCCAAAATATGAAAGAAAAAAAAAGTATAAGAGGTGAAACCTAATTTAAATTATATGTATATTTTAACCATTTATACATTATTTTACAACCGTTTATATATATCTATCTATATATATATATATAGTGAGGATTTTCAAATACAATTTTTAAAATAGCTTTTTAAATTTTAATATATAATTGTTCCCTTTAAAAATTTATTAACAGACTTTTTACCTACAGTAATATTATCCTACACTCTTTTAAAAATTTGTCGAAGCTGAATGAATGATGTCAAAGTTTTCGAGACCATTAATATTTCATGCGATTAAGCTGGTTTATTTAATTGTTGCAAGAATCAGCAATTTACTCACATCAGTTTTAGCTTGCATCAAGATCTTGATAATAATAATTTGATTTTTACTGGAAATAAGTTTAAGGGTAAAATATTTTAATTGCAATGAATCATGTATCAACATCATTTAAGATATTTTTTAGCATATACTCTTTCTAATGATTGAAAAATATAAATTTCCTCCTATCCAGTGGATTATGTATTTCCAAGACCTAATTTAATAATAGAATTTAGAGTATTGAAAATAGTTTTTGTTAGAGATTAAATTTCAAAGGTACTTTTTTATGTATAAATACTTTTTATTGCTATTCTTCATATGATAAACATATTAAAAAAGATTATTTCATGTAAATATTCAAAACTTCTAAATATTAAAAAAAAAAAAAAAAAAAAAAAAAAAAAAAACCAAACAAATTTTTAGATTTTTTATTGAAACTATATAAAAAAAAATTATATATTCATTTATTTCAATCATAAAAAATAATAATATATATACATAATTTAACAAAAATTAACTATGGATTTTTCCAAATTTTGTAATCAATTTTTAGTTTTTAATTAGCATTCATTTCGTAGCTAGTAATAAAATAAAATAAAATTATTTTTTTATAATATAGTTAAACCTTAATTTATACATATAATATGATTTAATCATTATTTAATAAGTCTACATTAAAATAACTTATATACAAATTTATTTAAAATAATCGTCATCCATCGAAATGTATTAGCAATATCATTTACACAAATCCTTCAGCTGGAAGGCACATTTAGAAGAAAAGATTTCAGTAAATATTGACGCCATGTATCACATGGTGGGAAGAGACAATACATCCATAGAATTTTGACACATATATAACACACATAGTATTAATTTAAGGAAAATACAAGTACACACATAGTACATATCCTCACATCGTATGTGAAAAAATGTTAACATTACATTTAAATATTATTTTACAATGATATTTATTACATTTCCCATTAAAATACTAACGTAAAGTAATTTTTCCAATTATCAAGCATAGAATAGGAACTGCAATTATCTATAGCAGTGATTACATATTGTCGAAACTATGTTAATATTGTCCAAATAGTTTATATTGTTATTGTTAATTAATATTGCCCTATTATTAATAATATTGGTGTTTATTAGTTAATATTTAATATTAAAGTTAATATTATTGTATTGTTTCTTAAATATTGTCCCAAACTCTTTTTAGTTTATTATCAAATATTATAGTTGGTTTTAAGTTTTATATATTTTATTTTTATTTTAACAGATTTAGGAATAGCAGGGTTATTTATTAAAATTTTAAGCATGCAACTTATAAACTTGCGGAAAAAATAATGAATGTGGTGTTGATGTCATGTAATTTGAATTAGTGTTAGTTTCATCATACAGTTTAAGTTTCAATTGCCTCAATTAAATTTGAATCTCTTATTGCTATCGAAGTTTGTATTGGAGGGCAACTGAGAATTTTGTTTTAAAGTCACAACAAAATGACTTCCTATACCACGAATTTATCATACTCATCTCCAGCATAGACATCAAAGTTCATCTCTTACTAAAGTCCTCTCTCATTCAGTGGGCTATCTCTTTCTGCATTTAAACATGACGTGTTATTTACCAGGGTGCATCATCCACCAAAGGATTAGTAATATTGTATACATGTAAAATGTAATGATAACTTAATAATAGGTATATCATTTATTAGTGCAAATATACGTGTAACTATATAAAAAATAAATGTTTAAAAATAAATATTAAAAAAAATGTGTGTTTTTTTCATTTACTTGAACGGAACTTGACCAGCATTATACTGGCTAATTAAGTGTCATGTGTCTTATAATGGATGGTTAACTTTTTAAAACTTTTACTTGAAAACATGTATTTGGCTGAAAGGTTTAAAGCAACTTTTAATTATAAATTATCAGTTCATAATTGTCAAATTAAACGATGCAGTACCAAAAATAGTTAATTAATTTATTTATTTTGAAAACCAAAAAATAATTATCTTTCGAGATGTATTTATAAATTTTTTTAAAATAAATTCAATGCAGTTAAATCTTTAGATAATTAACCATTATTTTGAACAGCATGCCATGTAAAATTTTTAATTTACATAAGTTGATTTAATTTCTTCTTTTCAATTCATTTTCCATCCACTTAAGGATCACGCTTCTGTTCTTGAACAATACTAACATAATAAATCTAAATACTTTATTACAATGCATTATTAAAATTACTCTTACAAAGCATTCTTTGTTACGAGTTGTCACTTCTATATTAAAAAAGAAGAAAAGGAAAGATTTTTTATTTCTGGTTAACGAATTTCATTTCTGACACTTTTCTAATTTGTTGTTTCAATTTATTTTGACTCGAGACATTGTGCTGTTATTTTTTCACTAGGAAGAAAAAAAAAACTTCAAAGAATCATATGTTACTTGAAATCCAGCACTAGAAAATTTTGTTTCGTCTTCCGGAAAAGTACCATCAGTTTTTTTTTTATTTATTTGAACGGAACTTGACCCAAAACTTGTGCACTAAACTTCTAAACAGACTTTATATTTACTAAACTTTAAGAAAAATTTCAGCTTCGTTTCGCTTTCAAGTACATTAATTCTCCTAAAAATTTGAAAAGGTTAAAAAAGGTTTGGTTCATCCATGGTTAAAAAAATTGCATGTGATAACATAAACAATGCGCCTGTAAGATGGAATTCATAGACACGTTTCTTTTTATATCAGTATATATTTTTTATTTTGTTTTACCATCATATATTTTTTTTTTAAATTTGTCATTTTTTATTTTTTATTTTTTTAAAATTTGTCATTTTTTATTTTGCTTTACCATCATATATTTTTTAATACTTACTATGTTTTACCATTTTTTTTATTTTGTTTTACCATTTACCAAATTATTCTCTCGTCCTTTTTTTTTTACCATTAAAAAGCATTGAGAGAATAATTTGAACAAATAATATACATTATATTTTTCACTAAAGATTCTCGAAAAATCGGTTTTTATTTCTTTAAAATATTGTTTGAAAAATTGAAAGCAAATTGTTTAAAAAAGAAAAATATAAATTTTTAAGAACAGCTTTTATAAAAGGAAATTATAAAAGTACAAATTTAGTAAAGTTTTATAAAAAAAATAAAAAAATGTTTGAAAAAAGAAAATATAGTTAAATAAATTTCTAATTTATAAAGAAGAGCATTTAAATAAAATAAAAGGAAATTATAAGAGTGCAAATTTAGTAAAGTTTTATAATAATGAAAAAAAGTATAAAAAAAAATGTTCGTAAAAACCTTTCGAATGTTAATATCCAATGGAAAAGTTAAGTTTATAAATTTAGCTAATTTATAAATGAAGAGCATTTAAATAAAATAAAAAGGAAATTATAAGAGTGCAAATTTAGTAAAGTTTTATAACAATGAAAAAAGTAAAAAAAATGTTCGTAAAAACCTTTCGGAATGTTAATATCCAATCGAAAAGTTAAGTTTATAAATTTAGCTAATTTATAAATGAAGAGCATTTAAATAAAATAAAAGGAAATTATAAGAGTGCAAATTTAGTAAAGTTTTATAACAATTAAAAAAATGTTCGTAAAAAACCTTTCGAATGTTAATATCCAATCGAAAAGTTAAGTTTATAAATTTAGCTAATTTATAAATGAAGAGCATTTAAATAAAATTTAGATCTAGAATGAAATGTTTACTCAATATATTTAAAGAAAACGAGTTTTTTTTATTTAAAGAAGATAATTCAAAATAAAACATTATTGTTTAAAATTGTTTAATGTTCTTTTAATGAACTTTACAATACCTTGTAGAATTTTTTGCTTATTCTTATAAATATTTCAAATATCGATTAATAAAATTTAAATTGATTGTTTTCGGTCTAAGATTCCGTTTAAGTATTAAAGCTATAAAATATAAATGTAAATAACAATACAATTATTTATAAAAATACATGTAAATAATTCATTTAATACAATTATAATAAAAATGAAATGTTTTAAAGTATATCACACGAAACATTTAAGTAAGGGCGTTATTTTTTATCAAAAGAATGGCAAACGCTTGCGTACATTCTCTTTTTTCAATATATTTTAATGTAAAATGTAATTTGTTTTATAATTTAATATATCTGATATTTACTGCAAGAATAACTGGATAATTATTATTTGATTGTATTCATTATCAAATAATGATTATTTAGCTAATCTTGCAGTTAACTGATTTCAGCAATATAATACTATCAGTATAACATTTAAGATTCCACCTTCTCATTGTTTCAACTGCATTTTTATGGAAAAGGAAAGCACTTGTTGAAACCGTTCTAATTATCACTTCGAAAACCTCATTAAAAAAAAAAACCACTCACACAGTTTTGCACATTTTTAATATTTTCGGATATTTTGTAACAAATTTATGTTTTTTTTTTTTACAGAAAACGCGTTAGAGCTTTATGTTTTGAAAAAATTAAAATACAAAGAATAGTTCAAACAAATTCCCTAACGACACCAAAGATGGGGCCATTACCTCTAATACCCTTTCGGTAGGCAATGTCCTCCCCTGATCGCCTATCGGTGGTCCCTGCCTGGCATACGTAAGTGGAACATGAGGCTAACTGATACTCAAGAAAAAAATCTTGTTTCAAACACAATGCACAATAATGGCTTGATATAATGAATACCTATTATGTAGGAAAATTTCTCGCCCAAAAATGTTTTTCAAATATTTTCCATAGGACAAAAATAAATTCTTTTTTTTTCTATTGTAATAATAAAACGAACTGAAAATGGAGGATTAGGAAGTAGCATGGAATAGTTACAACTTCGATACGGCTAAGCTTCTGTGACTCATGCAGTTTATTCAGTTGAAGATATTAGAGATCCTCAGAAAGCAATTTTCCAGTACACATAAGCCTCATTTTCTATTTTTGTGGCTCACGAGGAGATTTTCATTTTAATAAAAATAGTTCAATACTTTTTCCAACTGGTAGCATGTCTAATGTTTTGTAATATGGTACTTCAACTGCTTTTTTTTTTTCGTATATAAGGTACAGAAAGGACAATTGCTACAAAAATGTGGTATGGCCAGTGTTATCAGCCAGAATTTTTAAAGAAAAGACCTATCTCTTACAATAGCTCTCGTAGATGTATTTGGATAATTATATTTAAATAAAACGTCATAAAATATAAATTTCGATATGATTTTTAAATTATTAATTTGTCAAATTTTTCAGACCCTCAGCAACAACAACTAACATTAAAAATATTACTCATTTAGCAAACATAAATAAAATATGTTCGGCAATAGTTTTTTTTTTTTTTTTTAAATTTCCGATCATTAATTTATTGTAAAAAAGCAAAGCTTGTTTTCAGTTAACTAAGTGAATGAAAAATATGCCAAGACTTTCGTAACGCAATAGGTTTTGAACTTTGTCTTCTAGAATTTTTCGTAGAGTGTTAATGTTTTCAAAATAAAGAAAAGAATTAGAGGACAATATCACATTTACTACACTTATTCATAAATATTTGAATAATTTTGTGGTAAGAAATTAAAAAATATTAGATACATTTCACTAAGCATATAGGTTAAGTGCAAATGATGAAATTAAATAGTTATTTTGTAGCCTAATTTTCTGAATACTTTATTTTAATAAAAAAATAGGTATTCGTGTATTTTTGTTACAAAATAAAATGCAATTATACTTCAAAGATATTTAATGATAAAAGAAAAATTAGTTATACGACATATTTAACCTTGTTATAACAGGCGCAGTGGTAAAGAATATTGAAAGTCAAGTTTGGCAAGTTGTATACAGAGACTCAAAGAAAAAAAAAAAGAATTAAAAATGTGGAAATGTTTCAACGCGCGATAAAAATCGCTTTGAAAATTATAATTTTTTTAAACTTTGTGATAATAATTATGAATTCAATAATAAATCATTTTCTTAACTAAATCAATGATGCAGATAATGTAATATTTTTTCGCTCTGATAATGCGATTTATTTATACTATTAGCTGAAGTAAATTGTACATTGCCGTAGAAACTTTTAAAAACATCTAGAAATAATATTTTGCATAATAACATGTTGTTCGAAAATTATTATATTTATGTTTTAAAAACAAACAAATAAACAAAAAAAATCTGCAATAACTCCATAAAATTTAAAGTTAAGGAATTAATCGCAGACGTTATTCTGCTTCAGAGATGCAATATTCTGAGATTTTATAGCGCATCTCAGACATTTTTCAGTAGTTTTTGATGCGTATCAGTAGGGGAGAGATATTACTCGTAACGTATATCTCTGACTTCCAATTGAATTAATCACCGACTTTAGAGCAAAATTTATTTAAAACATATGAACATTTGAAATAGAAAATAAAAATTTATAATGATAAAATTGAAATAAACCAAATTGAAATTCCTTCATTAAAATATGTACAAATTAGATTTAATATAAAAAATACAAAATTTTTAAATATATATAACAGCATTTTTAAATGAAAATATAATTACTGCAAGCATAAATCATTTCTTTAAAAGTATATAAAAAAATTATTCAACCAAATACTAAATTTATCCATTAAATTCTACACATCTTTTAAATAAAGTCCTCATAGACTAACAGTTATTTTGATAGCAAAGGAAAAATTCAACAGCTAATTTTTTTATTTATTTTCTAACTTTATTGAATGGGATTGGATGATACTTCGTTAATTATTAGAAAAATAACGCTAACTTTTTTTATATTTTAGGAAAGCGGATGATTTTTTATTGTTGAAATCGATGAAAAGTAATTGAAAAAATAGCTTCTTTTGAAACAGAAATATAATACTTCCTTAAGCTGTAGTTAATCCAAAATCAATGATATATTGCTTAACTATAATTAGTAGTAGTTTTCATCTCTATGTAATTGATAAGATGATTGCCAATACATAGCTTGAAATCTATGATGCTTGGACGTACTCCGAATAATCAATGAATCTCCCATAGAAAGTTATTAATGATTGTAGTTATATTGTAAATTAACAAGATCGCTGAATATCAGTTTGAATAGTACTGAATAGGATTGCAAAACTTTGTTAATTATTGAAAAATTACATAAACTTTTATTTTTCGTAAAAGCTGGTGCTTTTCTTGTCGAAATCGATGGAAATCTAATAGCAACAAATGGATTCTTTTTAACAAAAGCATAATTTTTCTTAAGTTGTAGTTAATCCAAAATCAATGATATATTCCTTAGTTATAATTAATAGTAGTTTTTCATCTCTGTGTAACATCTCTGTCTTTTTCATCATAGATACATAGCTGAAATCTATGTTGCTTGGACGAACTGCGAACAATTAATGGATCTGATATAGAAAGTTATTAATGCTTGTGAATTAATAAGATGGCTTAATATCAATTTTGTCATGCTTTCAATAACTCTTGAATATGCTCTGATACTATAGTGATATAGGTGTAATTATATGAAAACTTACATTACATTTTACAATTGAATGTAGTATATTATAAAACGAAGTATATTTTTAAAAATGAAGAATTCCAAATTAAAATTTTAAAATTATAACATTTTGTTCATCTTCAATCACTTTTTGAATTCTAAATAAAAAAAAAAAAATACATTAAAATTAAAGTTGCCTTTTTTTTTTTATTTGTAAGTGTATTTTAAATGCAGTTCCTATTCAGAAAAAAAAAAAAAAAAAAAGAACGTGATAAATTATAAAACGTTGCATAAAAACTACAGCAAATTACAAGGTTAAAATTTGTACTATAACAGAGTAAACAACTCTAATAACATAGCTTAAAGATGCCATGAAATACATATTTGTATTCACATCAATATAGTAATACATTTTTACTGCCACAAACACACAATGTAATAAGTTGAAAACACATTTACCTTAACACTGATTATTTTGAAATATGTATCTTCTATGATACATGATAAAATCCCTTGTAGTGAGTCACAGGTCTGTGACAGGAGCATTGAGTCCGTAGAACTGTCCATTATACCAAGTAATATATGCACCACCCTTTAGAACAAGAACACATTTGAAACACGTATTTTTAACTCGAGGAGGAACTGTTACAATATATGCTTTTCTCGTATTAATTTTTGTCACAAAAATATATCCACTCTGGAAATCTCAGAATAATAATTTATTTCTTGATATTTTCTTGGCACCAATTGTTCAGGCAATGGAGCCATTTCTTGGGCCCAAAGTACCTTTATATGAGGATTTTTCACTCCTAGAGAATCAAAAGCAAACTTGAAAATTAGTTAAAAAAGTAACGCAAATTGTTGCATTGTTTTCTAAAATATAACAAATATTAAATCATTTAATAATTTCTTACTTACCTAGTTAGATAAATAATATAAAATGTAATTAACTAACGTGCAAAATATAAGAAAATCAAGACTTGTATAAATACTTTCTTTTTTAATTTTTATGTATAAAATTAAACAGCACTTTTCTTTATGTAGTTATTGTAATTAACAAATGAGTAAAAATTTTATTTTGTCAATGATTTCGATAAAAACAACTCCAAACTAATATTCATTGATTTAAATATTTTATGGTAATATACAAAAGAAGTTAATGAAAAACATTTTTATTGATGAGATGTTAATTATTGTAGTAGATTTATGATTTCTTTATGAGTTTTTTAAATTATTATTCAATATTACGTCTTGACATTTTAACATACACAGATTTAAAAAAATAAATAAAAAAAAAACGTTAAATTGCAATTACATGGACAAATCTAAATAAATTTTAATAAAGACTAAGCGGTGTTTGTGAAAAGTAATGATGCATTATAATATGCTATGCAATAAAAGAAGTTGCTAGCATGTAATGTTACTGAACATGTGGCTGATTTTAAAACAGAATTTTAAAATCAAATACAGTTCATACTGAATTAGGGATAAAGGTACAGAACTGAGAAGAGATTTATAACCACTCTCTGACTCCTTCTGGAGTTAAGAACATGTCTTGGAACAAAAGATAATGCATAAAACTCAAATCGTCATAGTTGATCTTATTCTTAGTATGACTGGAAGATGTCTAGACTTTGATTTATCTAGACTAGATGTGCAACTTTAGAACTGATTGATAAACCACAACCAATTATTTTTCAATGCTAGCAATTCTAATTTTACTCTTCACAATCCTAATTTTACACTTACCCAATAATATTAAACAATTTACAAAACATTTGCTTTGTAAATTTCTAGACTTAAAACTCTTATTTTATCAATCTGTGTAAGTTCATGAATTTTCTATTCGCTTTTTTTTTTTTCAATTTGTTGCTTAATTTGTAGCACCATTATATAAATGTGATATGTTTATCTGATAACTGTAGTGTCATTTATAATCTAAAAGTTCAAATCTTGTAGAAATAGGGAAACTATTTTAATATTTAATATGTTATAATATACAAATGCCATCAGAGAAAACATTTATAATGTTAAACATTGAATTCATTGTTATGCTCACATGAAAAACAAAAAAAAAAAAAAATCATACTTACAAATTCTTATATTACTACCTTCGCCGTCTTTTCTAAAAAAATATAAAAAATATTAACAAATTCTTCTCTTTTAAAAATATAAACTATTAAGAAACTATGTAATTCGTTTACAGTATACTATACAAATATAAATATAATAAGTTTATTATAAACTAATATATTACAGCACACCTTTTATTTTCAAGAACGAAAAATAAGAATTAAGTATGTAATTTTATATTGAGTACAACTACTATTTATAAAAAGGTAAACTAACATTTCAGAAATTTTGGCAACATAATTGAATGCTGCATTTATAAAAATATTCCAAAGTTGTTAATTTATTCATTTTTCGTCATCAAAATATTATCTACTTTCTGAAAATGCACAACTAAATGTGAAGTAATAACAGAAGATTAAATATTGGAAGTTCACTTATAATGATACGAGAATACACAAAAAAAAACTGAAAACTATTCAAAAGTAAATTGAGTAGCTCAATTTCCTTAAATAATGATGCAATTAAATAAAATATATTCAGCATTGTGCAAATAAATATGAAGTATCAAAGAAAATTGAGTAGTTGTAATTATTGAAATAACGATACAATGAAATATAGTATTAGTATATATGCACAGTTATATACGAATTATAAAAATATATTTAATTTTACATAACGGTCTTTGATATTTCATCAAGAATGGAGATATTAAATATTTTATGTTAATTACCGAAAAATTTGAAATATATATGTATATATATATAGTTTTTAATTCCTTCGTTTATATAAGTTAGAAATTTGTTGAATGTGCAGTAAATGATTCTATAAATTATCTTAAATTTCTGTATTTAGAATTATGTATTCATGTATTTAGAAAGTAGGTGTATTTCTAAAACTCTTTGTAGCTTGTCATTTGATATTTTAAACCACTCTGCTGCTTTAATGTGTACTCAATATGCTATACACAAAGGTAACCCATTAAAGTCGAAAGAGATGTGTGGTCAACAATCCTATCATTCATATATATATATTCCTGAAGTGTCAGATGTGCCCATGGACTATGTATTTTACCTTTTAATAAGAGATTCATTTCTCTAAACTACATAATGTAGAAATTATTTCATGTACAAGTATGAAAAACTGAATATTATAATATAAAAAGGTGTCTAATAATTGTAACTACTCCTATATCCAGAAGAAAAATGGAAAAGAAATAAACTCTCGGTCTTAGATATTTACTTTATCAACCATATCTCTTATATAATGTTGAGGCATTACTGTGAGAAAAGTGTGAGAGTTCTCATCTGTTGTTTAATTTCCCTGCTCGTCATCGTGACAATTTTATGCCCAGAAAGGGTGAGTGGTCCTGTTCTGACTTTTTAATTGAATTAAGTGCTTCTAATTCGAGGGCATTTAGCATGGAATGCACAAATCTCGCAACAACGCACAATCGATCCATTTATATTCAATTCCTCTCTTACTATATCTGTAAGATAATGTTTATTATAGTAGCTTAATGATATAAATATAGCTTTTGAAATATAACGTAAGCCATCATTGCAGCATGATATATTTCAAATTTCATATTTTTTATTTTAATTGTTGTTAAGATGTATTAGTACAGCTGTAACAATTGTTAAGTTAAATAAATAATTAATAATTAAAGTTTTATATTAACGTGTTAAAATAAGACGTTAATATTCAGTAGAAATAAAGAGATAGAAATTTAATAACAAATACAGATTCAAATTAACGATTTCTTGTTAATGCAAACTTATAAAAAAAAAAATGATATAGATATAGGAAAAAGAACCATGGAGATATGATGTAAAATGAGAAAATGGTATTAATGGTAATTCGGTATTAATAAAACATAATTTTGAGAGGGAAATAATTACATCATCACTTAGAAACTTGATTTAAATTTATCATTAAACTGATGGCATACTTACTCTGCGATGTCTGCTTTTCGTAATAAATTCAATGATCACTAAAACACAGGCACCTCAGTTCCAGCTAATAATACCAGGAATATGCCACCAACGTTCACAAAACTGAGTTCATTCGTGATTTTCCCTACTTTTTTCTCTTCTGGGGGACAGGTTTCCCCCTCAGAAGTCCACCATCTTTCTTTCAGATCATGCAAGACACCTTCTTCCTGTAGTCTTAGAATGACGCTAGAGAAAGGAGTGGTGTAGGGGGAACCTAAAGTAGGGAATAAAAAGAGGGAAAAAGTATTTCAGAAAGTTTGTGAGATCACTCTGGGCGCGTGAAGTAAGTGATTTTGGGAGCTTTCGATGCAGATAATGTTTCTTTGTAAGAGAAAAGAGGGGGGATGCCCTTTCCCTGCTATTTTAAAAGTAGAACCATGCCTTATTTAGAGACATCTTGGAGATCCCGGGAGATTTTTCCTTTCTTTCCAAAAATCTAAAGATTGGCACGTTTACTTCAGGTACAAAGTTTAGATATGGAAGAGAATAAAAGAAATAAATAGTTTCAGTATGGAAAAAAAGTTTTCGAAACAGTTGAGCAGAAATTGTTTCCTAAAATGATGCGCTTATTTTTTTCTAATACAGTTGTAGATATAAATGTAAGATATATTTCCTTTAAATATAATAACTATTTTTTTATTCATATAAAAAATATGTGTTTTCAAGTGACTTTTGTTGCAATAATTTATTACAAAGTTAAAGTTATTACACATAAAAGTATCGAGTAATGTAAAAATATACACTAAGTGTACACACATGTATTACAAAAAATAAAAAATCATAAAATTAATTGTGAAAACCTTATCATTGCTGAAATTATGTTTCGTATCTTTTCTAATAATTTCGTAAATGCAAATAGATGAAATAAAAAAAAAAAAATTTTAAGTTTGATCTGGTGATCGTTTTAAGAAAATGATTATTAATCAAATAAAAACCTGTTCTTTAGTGAATTTTTTTATCTGTTTTATAAAAACTTTTTAAAAAGCAAAATCAGGAAGAAGCATTTACTAAAAATAAACTGTAATTTAAAATAATTTAAATTCAAAGTTAAGAAATTGATACTAAATTAAATTAGATGAGGCATAATTTTGATTAATCAAATTTAATTAGATGAGATTTAATTTTGTTTAATCAAATTAAATTATATTTTTAACTTTTTAAATATAAAAACTTATTCTATAAAGTATTAAATTTTTAAGCACTGATTTTAAGTATAATATCGAATAGCAAAATTTAAGTTAAAAATTTATTTTAAATCATTTAAGCTAATAAAACATTGCTAAATGTTAGAAAAAAAACTATGTCTTTTTCGATTCGAAACTCAAAAAGGAAATATTTAAGAGAATATTACCATCTGAACATCTTTTGTGTTTGTATAGTAACAAAAGTCAATAGAAATATCCCTTGCTACAGCAATAGAAATATCTATGTACACAAAAAATTATTATGTCTTTTATATGGATAACCATCTTTTAAAAATATGCTTATGGCTGAAATAAACATCATACTACATTTAAAAAAATGACTAATGGTACATTTCCTCAGCAGTTATATTTTTTCAGAACCAATAAAATATTCGAATTCTTTCGGATGAATTGAATTCATAAAAATTTGTTCCAAAATACCATATATCTACTGCCCAGTATGTTACGTTATCTTTTACGTTTGTTTAGCGACTCAGAAATGAAAAATTGGAGACATTTGTTAAAAGAAAGTATTTATCATGACTTTACATATTCGCAAGATATAAAGTTTACGAAAATTGAAAGTATTGCAAAAAGTAGTTTTTAGTTAAAGTAACAAATGTTAGAAATTATTTTGATGTGAATTTGGAAAGAAAAAAAAAATCAATGATTCATTTTACTTGCTTTTCATAAACGAGAAATATTACAGAAGTAAAAATGAAATCATGTTTTACATTGAGTTTATAGTATTTGTTTTTTCTTTTCAATTCTAAAACGTGTATTTTAGTTTCATGCAGCTTAAAAATTAGAGTTTAATAAAAGTTCGTTGATAATTAATTTGTTATTTTTTACTTATCCTGATGATTTTTAATTAAAGATGTCAAATATTTATATTAAACCATAGAAAACGTTTACATATTTTCTATATACATTTTAATACTTTTCTTTAACATATTTTAATATTTTTCATTTTCTTATTTTTGAAATATTTTAATGTTTTTCTTTTTCTTTTCTTATTTTTTTTGAATATTTTAATGTTTTTATTTTTCTTTTCTTAATTTTTAAATATTTTTATCCTTTTTTTGAAATATTTTTCTTTCACTTAAATACAGTTTACTCAAGAGAGTATAGATTTACTAATAATACTTCATAATGTAATTTATCAATTGCATTTACAATAGTTTAATAACATAGTAAAACCATTATGTGTTATTAAAATTGCATTCCGATTCCACTATACACTAATGAACTATTATGTATATATATTATTATTATTATTATTATTATTATTATCATTATTATTATTATTATATAATAAAACCATTTAAACGATATGCATTCAAAATTTTATAAATTAATTTCTAGAAATACTTAGAATTTAACTAATTTTAAATTCTAAGTAACCCAAAATCCTTAATGAATGTTTTGTCAAAAATAAAAGGAATGCTAGAAAATAAATTAAAAAACCCAATAAAAATGAAAAGAAGGCGCTTGTAAATTTTTGTATCAAGAAAATATCAACTATTGCACATAGAAATGCCAATTTATTGACTGTCAGACAATTGACTTTAAATGGCGGATTTGTACCAGATTCAAAAATGCAAATACAAGAGTGGTATTTAGAAAGTTATATCCCTTCTCACCGAGTCTCAAAAGAAGAACGTTTTGGTATTTACATCAACCGACTTCTGCCATATACAGAAACATTCAATTTTGCTTTGGCTATTGAATATTGAGCTGTTGGCTCAGACATCCAGACTCAGATATATGTTGTTTATCCAGGCAAGAATAGAATATAAAATGCATGTTTACAACGTACCATGAGTTTTTCTCCAAGTAAATATTTATGTGGAAACAATCAGTTAAAGACAATAGAATATAAATTCAATTCAATAAATTTGTTTCGTATCAAAATCTTGCTTTTTAATATATAAAACTAAGACAGGGGCAAATAAATTCGATAGAAATATTTTCAAGATAAAACTCTTGCTTTTATTATTTTTTTTCAAAAAAAAATAAATAATTTTGAAACGAAAACTTCTTTTGAAAAATTAAAGTTAATATATGGGGCAGGAGAGCACAAATTCGTGTAAACTTCCAAAATTCATAACACGCTTGTAAAAAAATTCTTCTTGCGCGAACATAATCAGTGGAACACTAGATTTTTTTCCATTTATAAAAAAAAATTATTCTGAAAGTAACCAAAAGAGGAAAACTATTAAATATTAATAAAATTCTATTACATTATATTCCAATTCCATTAGACATTAATTAAGCCATTATAGATTTTTTATTATAAAATAAAGTCATTTAAACGGCATAATTTATTTAAAATTTGATAAAAAAAACCAAATTAAAAATTTTTATTCTAAATTACCCAAAAACATTCAAAAATGGTTAGTCAAAAATAAAAAAAGTAAGCTGTAAGTTTTTGCATCAAGAAAACTTCAAAAGTTGAATAAGTATGAAGCGCCCTCTTTCGGTTACTTTTGGAATCATTTTTTAAACATGGGGAAAAAATTTTGAATTGAAGTTTGCACGAATTTATGGGCCACCCTGTATACTTTTAAATATAATAAGCACTCATAAATATATAATTCCCAAAATTGTTAAAAAATAAGTTTAAAAGTGAAATCTGTGAAGAGAATTTTCAGAAACAAATTGTTGAGAAAAAAATAATTTTAAAAAGTGTCAATCTAAAAATACCAATTTTCAGTTCCGTAAACAAATGATTTGAGAATGGCTATGGGCTAAACGGTCAAATGTGTTATAGGCTACCTGGAGGCAAACAATGTTTGTATCTCATAAAACTGAAATAGGGGAAAAAGTCGATTACAAATTGTAGGCTGTGCTTGTATCAGAATATGTGGGATGACATTTGTTTTTAAAAAAAACTATAATTAATAATTGATTATTCATTATTTAAATTAATTATATTTTTCGTGAATTAATTTATGGTGAAATTTAATAAAAAAACCGTAAAACGCAAGACCCAAGAAATAAAAATGTAGTGCAAGTATTCATTTTTTATGGAATACTTTTTGACAAAAAATTTCAAAACACTATCAGCTAAGTTATATTTAAAAATAAAAAAATTATCTTGCCGAAAATTTTTTCACTCAGAATTCTTTAAAATGAGCTGCTACTATACCATGAAAATATTTATAAATTAAGAAATATTCATGCTATTGCCAAATCTGCAGTGCGTTGCCTTTAATACGTTTCAAAATATGTCTCCTTTAAATTTCAGTAAAAGGCACATACAATTTGAGAATGTTTTCATATCCGATTTAGGATAAAAAATTCAATTTTCAGGAAATGCATTTAATTTTTCATTTATGTTTTTCTAAAAAAATACAAAATTGCTCATAAGAATAATTAGTTCACAGTCTCTTTATTTGCAAAACTAGAACTTCAGAACACCATTTTTTGGTAGATGTTCATATTGTTCCTTCTAGTTTATATGATTGTTGAAAAAAAGCTGTTTTAAAAAATCAATGCACTCTATAATTGAAGGCAACATAACCTTTAGCATTACAAATGTCAAGATTGAACTTTAATTCATTTTGCATCATCAAAAAGCCATAAAAATTATCATTACATTTCACCAGTAAGCGTGAAAGCAATTTTATTGTCCATTTGTACAAAAAATATATTGTCAATATTGACCCTAAAACGTCCATAATACTTTGAAACATTCCATAGCACTTTGTCATTTTAGGCATTTACTCAATAAAACTTGATCACACAACTTCAAATAAATAGGTTTTATAACATTAATAATTCTTTGAAAGAGACCAGAACTATGTATTTAACACTCGGCTATAACTTACTGATACTTACACCAGTTGTTTGAACATATAAAGCACTATTCAATCATTGGATTGATGTTGGTGAATTAACAACTAAAAATATTGAACTCTGAGAACAATTACAAATCTCTTATTTATTTCGTTATTAGTTTTATTCTTTTAGGCATAGAAAATCTTTGTGGAAAAGAACAATTGCTGCAAAGAATCGAAAAATTATAGGAGATAGCAATTCTTGAATTTTCGTATAAACATAAATTACTGGGTTGGACGAAACAACATCATAAAATTTATAATTCTATATCAATAAATAGAAAACCAGTGATTTTCCACTTTCCAAAACATCATAAATTCACAAAAGCAACTCAGACTTTGCTGTTTCGATGCACTAACAATTGTTTCATCTTTTAAAACTTTTTGCTAAAGAATATCTTGAAATTTCCACTTAAAACGTTTTCTAAAACTTCTGCTCAATGTAATACAACAAGAAATGAAAAACATTGAAACGTAACAAAAAATATGAAAGTAAAAATAAATACAGCAAATCCAAAACAGTAAACAACATGCTGAGCAAAAATGTAAACACGAACTCAAAACAAACTGTTGTTTCCAAATGTTAAAGATAAATACACTGTAACATATAAAATAAAAAAGATAGTGAACTGGTGTAATCAGCAGATTACAAATAAAAGATTAATTTTCTAAGTTGATGATAAATAATAAAAAGCAAACTAACTTCCGGTTAACTCACAGGCATTGATCCACAAAAAAGAAAAAGAAGCTCAAGCAAATTGAAAAAGGAGCTACAAACTAATAATAAAATTATCTTTTTCGTTTTATTTATCGTAGGAGAAAATCAAAGGTAGTTTTCGAAAGCAAGAATAATTGGGTTTTAATTTAAAAAGAATAAAAAAAAACATGAAATTTGTTTAAAAAAAAATACTTTATGAACGTAGTCACATACCCAACATGAAAAATATCTAGTGCCCATTCATGAGCGCTAAAAATTCCTACTAGTGGTAATGTTGAAGTTAAACAGTAAATACTCTGGTCGATATAATTTGGTGAGGAATTTTCTATAATAGACTGAATAGTACTATATTTTACGAGGATAACTGGATACGATGCTATGCTGGAGCTTCTGCAATACGTAAAATCAATTGAGAAACTGTTTTTATTTAACTCTGAAATGTATGATTCCACATCACGGTGATCCCTACATACAAGACATCAAGGAAAATCAGCATTTAATAGACATATTGTAGCATCAAATCATCATCAAATATGATGATTTGATGCTGCTAATATGTGTATATTGTCTATAACAGGTATATATGATCTCTCTGTCAACATGGAAGACCTTAAAAAAAGCGTACCGATGATTGTACTATTGTCTCGCCTAATATACTACAAATAAAACAGCATGGAATTAAATAAAAAGGATTTCAGATATGCATTATACTGATTGAAAGCTTACAGAACACGGAAAAAAAATATATCTGCCGATAAAAAGTTATTCTTTAGAGTATAGTATTTTACTTACTAATACATTTCGAGATTAAAGTGTGTGTCATATAAATTAAGGACATTTTAAACTCTGCAGTAGGCATGATCTCCGCACCGTTTTCGAGGTAGGTACTCTAACTTCGCTGTTTGTCTCCAGGTGGGATTGTAACTGATATGACATGTAGCGTGTCGTCTTAGACACATGTTTATGACAATAATCGACAAGTGTTCTTATGTTAAGGATTTTGCGGGCACCCTACGATGTTATTAAAAATATTATCAATTCATTAAAGAAACAATTAAAAATATAAAAAAGATAAATTTTAAATTCGTGTGCTCTAGGGGTTTTCGAGCTAAGCAGTTCTGGTTCGCTAACTTATCCGAACCGTTACAAACACACTTGTACAAATTAATCTTCGAAATTTTTTGTTTGTAATGAGATCTTAATGATAGATCTTAACGAACATTGGTTAATTAATTTTCAATCTCAAGAAACTAATGTCAGATGTGTATACTTGAACTAATTAAATATAAATCTAATTAAATATTTTGGTTATATACTTTAACAATTAAATTATAAAACGGAATTTGGCTGTCTTTTTTAAAATAAACAAATAACTGCTTAATCTGTGAAATGAACAAACACTCGGAAGGAGAATTGATTTTAAAAGTAAACCATCAAAGTAGTAAGTTTGTTTAATGTGAATTTCGGGAAAGTCGGGGTCTTCGCATTATCAATCCCATCAGAACTCGGTATCTGACTACATATTTATCAAACACGGATACTAAGGATAAATATTCTGATGGTTTAGAACTGAGCTATTCTGTTCGGAAATTCACTTCCCTGTCAATCAAACTATATTAAGCACTAATATTACTATCGACGATGTGCATCTACTTGAATATTATCGCCATAAATATTTTAATCACGCATTCTGATAAAATTAAAGCAATACTTTTAATTGCTTTTATTATCAGTTTCCAAGAAAACAGAACGGCTTGAGGTGTATAATAGTTGAAGTGACTCAATCGAAATTTAACTAGATATCTGATCTGCCCCTGGTGGCTAAATAAAATTCATCTTAAAAGTTGCATGTGTTATCTATTTTGCATAAACAAATAAACCATTTGACAAATGAACCAGCGCTCGGAAGAAGAATTTATTTTAAAAGGGAGAGACATCAAAGATGGAAGTTCATTTAATGCGTAATGAGGTTTTCAGATAAGTCCACGCCATAATCCCCTCTAGAAAACGACGTTCGGAGACACCGCAAATCCATTCATTCAAACAAGAAAGTTTTCACTCGGAATTTCTGAATCCGTTCTCAGGTATATGCCGGATAAGCAGATTCTTTGACTTTGCTCGGGGACGAATTCGCTGAATCAGCCAATTAGTAAAGGTAGCGCGTGTGTATATGTGTGTGTGTTCTCTCCTGAATATGGGTGTGTATAGGGAGACTAAAGGTAAAGGGCGTATCAGTCGTTCGCTATCGGAAATCCATAGCGAACCGCTCGAATGGGGGTAGTTTTAACAAAGAGCCCAGAACTTATTGATTGGCCCGATGTAAAGACGAAATTTATTTCGTGGGGATGTTTCGTTACATCTCCCTTCGAAACTTCTTGAAAAGATCGGGGGATGTGAAGCATCACCTGGAGATAATTTTCGGGAATCGTGAAGCAGAGGGGGCCCTGGCCGATATTTGTTGCATCATGATTTTCGGAAGAATGTAGGATATGGAAAAATGACGAAGTGTAACAAAAGTTTTGAATTTAAAAGTGCAAATTTTATTAACTGAAACGCATATTTCCTACACAATTGCATAATTTATTTTTTATAACTATAAAAATTTGTAGCAAAAATAATTTTAAATACTTCTCCATGCATTTTGTATTAAATGACAGATCTGCGATTTCTAACATAAAAGAAGAAGAATGCTTATTACAAAATTAGAAAATGAACATAGTTTTTTTATGTTAAAACACATAAACAGGGATTTCTAAATATGTTTTAACATTTTTTAAAACATATTAAATGTAATGTTTCCATTATTGCCCCCCGGCAGAAAAATTATCCCAGAATGTATTGATCAAACTTTATGAAGTTTATCTCCTCTTGATGTTTCGTTACATCTCTTTTGAAACTTATTGGAAAAGATCACATGGAGAGATTTTCGGATGAATGCCTGATATGGAAAAATTGATTAACTGTAGCTCAAAGTTTTGAATTTAAAAATGGGAATTCTTTTCTTATTTAAACTTTAAAAAAATATTTTTAATTAACTAAAATGAATATTTCTTACATACCTGCAAAATTTAATTAATAAATTATGTAGCAAAAATAATTTTAAATATTTCACCATGCGTTTCGTATTAAATGTAACATTATGAGTTTTGCATTGATGTAATATTATACGGTAATGTATAATACAATATTAGAAATGGAACAAATTTTCTGATGATAAAATGATGATTTTGAATTAGATTTAACATCTTTTAAAACATATTAAATGCAATGTTTCCATTATTGCCCTCCCCAGAAAAACTATACCAAAATTTATTGATCAAACTCGATATAAAGATGGAGTTTATTTCTTCTTGATGTTTCATTAAATCACTTTTGAAACTTCTTGAAAAGATCACTGATACAAAGAATCTCCTGCAGATAATTTCCGGGATTTTAAAGCAAGCAGCTTTATCAAATATTCGTAGCAATGATTTTCGGAAGAATGTATGGTATAGAAAATGATGAAGTGTTGGTGAAAGTTTTGAATTTAAAAATTTGAATTGTTTTGGCATTTAAAAATATTTTTATTAACTAAAATGCATATGCCCAACACAATTGCCTAATTTAATTTTTATAACTAATACATTTTGTAGTAAAAATAATTTTTAAATATTTAACCATGGGTTTTTGCATTAAATGACTGATGTAATATTTTTAAAGATTATATCGATCTTTTACATCATCGATATTTTAAAGATTTCATCAATATTATTACAAGATAATTAATCGCATCATCTTGTAATATTGCAAGATTATGCGATTCTAACATAAAAGTAGAAGAATGATTATTACAAGATTAAAAATAGAACAAAAAGTTTTCTGATCTTAAAAAAAATACATGAATAATGATTTTTTAAATACATTTTAACATCTTTTAAAGCATATTAAGTACACTGTTTCCATTATTGCCCACCGCAGAAAAATTATCCCAGACATTATTGATTAGACTCCATGTAAAAACGAGATTTATTTCTTGTTGATCTCTCGTTATCTCTCTTTTGAAACTTCTTGGAAAAGATCATTTATACGAAGTATATCTTGGAGATAAGTTTCGGGATTTTTAAAGCAAGGTGCTTTGTCAAATTTTTTGTTATAACAATGTTTTTGCATGATGCAGAATTATTATGAAATGGAGCGCAAAGTTGGAAATTTAAAAATAGATATCTTTAGTATTTAAAATTGAAAATAAAAAAAAATAAAATTATTATCTAAAAATAGATATTTCTTGCATAATATAATTAATTCATTTTATGATAAAAAAATGCTTCTTAATGTTTCACCATGTTTTTTTATATAAAAGTTTATTTATAATGTTCTCTGGTAGTTCCCTATTAAAAATAATATATTGCAGAGAAATATAAATTAAAAAGTAGCATTGATTTTTTGCTTTTAAAATACACGAATAATATATTTCAAATGGTTTTATCTCTAGTTTTAAAGTAGGTATTCAAAATAAAGATCTGATATGATGCATAGTATAGATGATTAATGTTGGATATTTACAATTTTGGAATTTAAAAAAGAAGATGGTAGTGTTTTCAAATGGTGTGTTTTCGGTGTTCAAAAACATAAATAATGTATTTTAAATATTTTTGCCATGTTTTCAAAATTATTAATTTATAGTAGCGTTGTCGAATAATTAATAGTAAAAATAAATAAGATTATGTAGTACAACATTGGAAATTTAAACAATATTTATATTTGTACAAAAAATAAATGTTTATTAAAATATTTGCATTTAAGAATTGAATATTTTCTAAAAAATCTAGATGAATCTTTTTTTTTTTTTAATTTGTGCAAAATTTCATGAAGAACATGAATAATTTTTTTTTCTATTAGATATACTACTTTGACACCAAAACAATATAGGATATTTTTTTAAAGAATGAGATGAATTTAGTGTCATAAAAGATAATGTATTTTGAACGTTTTCTCAAATACATTTGAAGTAATTCTTCATTATAATGTTCTAATGTATTATTAATAATAAAATATATAAGGTTGCATACTAGAAGGATGGAATTATGAGAAAAAATAATTTTTAATTAAAATATAAAGGCATTCATTTATTAATCGAAATATTCCCATTCATCAAAAAATTCCTATTTTATAAATTATTAGGTTTTTAATTACCAAACTTATATAAATTTACGTATTTTGGAGAATTTTCATAAAAACATATGAATACTTTAAACACATTTTCTATATAACTTTCATATAGCTCCATAATTTTTAATCAAAAAAAGATATTTAACAAATTATTAATATGATTCCCTAACTATATAAAAATTAATAATTTCAATAGATAGCAGAAGTAGAATAAATAATATTATAATATATTTTATAGAATCTTCAATAAAAAAATAAATGCATTTATAATAAGAATAATGAATTTATAAAAGCTATCAACTTAAGAATTAATAATTAACTTAATTAAAAATTAATGCAATCTTAGTCCTGAAAGACTTTTCAATTTAAATTTATTTAAATTTTCTTTACTATGGAACATTAGACATCACACAGTTTTCGAATCAAAATTTTTCGAAATTATTTCCTAATAATTATTATCATAAATTTTTGACATTTATTCCAAATTACATCTCAACGATTTCTAAAATTAAAATACTACATATTTTTTCTGGCTGCTTTAAATACCACGTTAAATAAAGAAATTTATATCTATCTATCTATCTATCTATCAGTTGTGGCCCGGTATATATATATCCCATATATATATATGATATAAGCATTTCCCATATAATATATATATATATGCCACATTTCCAATTCTAATTGTATGAAATGATCAAATAACTGCAGATTCAAAACAAAAAGAGCAAAATATGAAACATTGAGGGAATATAATTTTGAAATAAATTTAAACATCAAAAATAATGTTCACTCAATAGCAAATATTTTCGAAATGACAATAATTTTATAAAGAAATCAGTTTCCTTAAGAAGCCATAATTTTATTATTTATTTTTAAAATACCTGTAATTTCAATTTATTAATAAGACATTGCGTATCAGAAAAGAATAGAAGTTTTGTTTCTCGAAAATAAAAATTATATGATGTTAAATAAATATAGTTACTAAAATAATCATGACGCCCTCATTATATTATTCATAATTATGTCTCATTATATAAAGTAATTATAATTTAATATTTTCCAAACATATTTCAATTTTATAGTAGTCACTGTTAAAATAAATTATTTAAATTACTCGTCAATATTTTCAATTGAATATTTAAAGTCATATCCAAATGCCCACACTAAATAAAACTGTATTCATTGTATCTCTTTTATAATACAAATAAAATTATTATTGATGATTAATAAAATATTCCAGCATTACTTAAAAATACATATGGGTTTGGAATCATGTGGTTCTTGAAAGAAATTAATTTGAAAAATTACGAAACTTAATAAAACACAACTTATCTTCGATAATGAATGAAATGCATCAAAGTATGAACTCCTCAAGTGATATTTATTTTTCATTAATGTTATGAAACTTGTTTTGGAAGATTAACAATTATGATACAAGATTTTAGACACAAAATGAAATTTGTAATGAATAGCAAATTTCAAGAGTGTATGTCATGAATAAGTAGGAAATAAAATTTCCAATAAAAAAAAATTGTTACAAAATATTATTTTCCAAAAGTTTATATTACATTTATTATCTACTCCAGTATATAACTTTTTACAATTTTTATAACATTATTTATTGTAAAATACAATAAAAAAAAATATGCAAAGGTTATTGTGAGATAGCAAACTAGTAAAGGTTTCTGATGGATATGATGTTTATAAAAAAATTTCTTCTTTAGAGAACTACAAATCCGGAGACTGCTTCCAAATCATTTTGTTTAAATAAACTATACGATATTTTGCATTTTTTAACTTTCTTGTGTCTCATGTTACTCCAAAAAGAATAAACCCTATTTAATGTAGAATTTCAAATCAATTTTAAATAGTAGTTAAATGAGTATAATATTCCTTTATTAATAATTTACCTCCTTATTTAATGTGGAATATATATTACTAAAAAATGGCATATATTGAAAATAACGTATATTTTTAATTAGCGTTTATTTTGAATATGGACATGAACAGAAGTTATTTTAATTCATAGTTCTTAGATATATGATTAATAAATATTTCAATTTGATATAACTTAATCGGCAGTTTGTGTTTTAATTATTATAACAATTAAAATATACTTAAATTTTGACCAAATTAAGGAATGAAAAATGTATTGGTTAAATCAAGAAATTTAAATAATAACACACAATAGTCATCATAGAATCTGATCAAGTTAAAAAACATTACTTTATAAGTTTATTATTCGTCTAATGTTCTTTTATGCAGAAATAAAAATAAGTAAAACTTACAATGATCATAAGATGTCTTAGAAATTTAAAATAAACATATTAATAGACAATAATAAAAAAATAATATATTGTTCAATTAAATTAGACTTAATTTCTGATAATTTTAAACAAAAATATTAAAGTGTAATCGTGTTTTTTTGAATTTTCAATGTAGATTTCTATCCATAAATTAATTTTTTCTATGCATAAACATAAAATGATTATTACCTTGAGGAGTTGCAATTCCATATCCCTTTGTATCCAGGAGACCACCAATTTGTGTTAGTTCACAATTCCTGTGTGTTTCATATTCAATGGACGTGGATTCCATAAGAAATGCATAATTTCCACTTAAAACGCGCTGTTTTCCTTCACTGTTGGATTGTGTAAAGACAGAGGGGCGCGCAGATTGCATGTATGTCCACATTTTCTTGTATACAGGTATATCAGAATTCTGAAATTAAAACATACATAAACTTTATGTCTCCACATTTACAAGATTTACAGAGTGTTTGTAAACCGTTTTTGCAAAAAAAGGGACAATAGAACTGTGCATAAAGAAAAACAGTATGTACAGTGGAGTCAAGACATTTACTCTGCACTATATCAGAAAAGCGTAAAGTTAAAAAGAAAAGAAAGGATTAGCGAAATCATAAAGACCACAATCACATTTATTTACATTAAAAAATTAGCACAAATTAACGCCAACAAAGAAATACTTGTATTTTCTTTTTACCATACTTCATCCCTATAGCTAAGCCTATGTACTTTTTAATTCTTTATCTAATCTTCCCAGAAACGTCTTCGATCACTTTTATTTAATTGCTAGTTCTGTGATTTAAAAAAAAATTACTTTGGGTAGGAAAACCATGTGATCAGTGATATTTTAGAGCAATGAGCTCGACATCATTGTAAATGTGCATGTTGCTGTGAACTAGTAAGGAGTAGATGGGCCAATGTGTGCCGGGAGATCAGACCCCATTTTCTGAGTAACCTATCTATAGGTCATTCCTTTAAAAGGGGGCCTATCTTTGCCCGTTCTCTAACAACCTCGAGCATTTCTACTTTTGTTTTCTTTTCTCCACTCATCACCCTCGTCTTTGTAGCCCCTTACCAGTTAGAAAGTTGAGGGTGGAGCATCGATGGTCCTCCCATATGCCATCAGAAGACCATCGACGGGTGGTGATGGGAGGACATGAACGAAAGACGAAATAAATGAAGGAATAATTCTTGAAGACTTCTGTTATTTCGGTTTATCTTATCTATCGACTGCATCAACGAATTTCATGGAATCACATGTGTCTTTTACATTACGGTTTTATATACCACTTATTAATATGAAGTACTTCGAAAGCCATTCAATTGAAACTGTTGATGCTTCTTTTCAATAAAGATTTGCACTCTGTGAAAACTCAATGATGTCTGGACATATACTACTATTATGGCTAGAAATACAGAAAATGTACTTGTTGGTCATGTTTTAAATTTTTTTCTTTTCTCACAGTGAAATGTGACCCCAGGTTCCATAATAAATATTGTTCACCTTGATGACTAATATATCTCCTCTTATACTGTCAAAACAGTTTACGAAGATCAAATACATATACTAATACAGAATAACGTGTACGTGTACAGCTAGAGTAATAGAGGATTCAGGTTCTAAATCTGCTGGCGGTGTTTTTTTAAAGTGACTGCTTTCAGAAACAAAGATACTTCATAGTAATAATAATATACAGTACATATAGAGATTGTTAATTTTGAAGTAAAAATGCTTGTCAAGTGACGAATGTATCTTTAACAATCCGTTTGGTTATTCTATCATTTGATTGTATGAGATTCTGCACTTTGTTCACTTGCATTGCATTAACAAATTAGTTAAATATGACTCTGATTTTGCTTTTGTAGGAGAAATTTGTAAACAGAGAACTTTATTCTTTTCACAGAAGAATTTATTTATTAGTTCACTTGGAGGAAATACAATGTTTAAAAGCAGTTTTATTGATTATGCAATTAATACGAAATTTATATTGTAACCTGCATCATTATGTACCATGTTAGATGAGTAATTTTAAATTTTAATGAATAGCTGTTATATTCATCTATTGATCAGAAAACATTTTCCCATTTATAATTAGTTTTAAGCATGTATTTTAATTATCTTTACATATGTGATTGTAGTTGGCGATTTTTTCTACTATGTACACCATTGGCGAGAAAAAGGAAGAATCTACATCTATCTCTCTTACAAATAAATTCTTAAAATTTCTTAATTAATGTAAATTTAACGATTCTTAATATGTGCATTTTTTATACTATATGCCAATAAAATTATTTTCGATAGTTTACAAGTTTTAAAGGAATTATGTAGACTAAGTTAATAATTATTATATTATGAGCCAAAACCAGGAAGTACGGAAAGGGCAGGAGATGTTTCTTTTAAATAATGGAGTGCCCACTGTCTTATCACTACTTTAGGACACCAATAGTTTGCACATTTAATAGCAATTAAACACTGTAACAATATTTTTTTAAAATTCCTGAAAATATACATTTATTAACAATTAATTAAATACTGTTTATTACATAATAGTTCTTTACAAGTCACAATACATAATATCTTGCAAAACATATTATTTTAAGAACAGCCCATTCCACTAGAATAAAAATTGTAATCTAGAAAATTAAAATCGTCTTCGAAAAGATAATTATTTTGAAAAAATGATGCTCCTAATCATCTTATTGAAGAAAATTAAGATTAGTTTTAAAACGGGGAAAAAGTTTAACATCTTACTCAGAAAGGAGCGTAATCTTAATCTAACGATTCATGGAAACCGGGCACAATTATTTTTTTAATTTCGAGTTAATGATGCGTAGCAGCTCAGAGAACTCGCATTAAAAGATGCAATGATTCCTATTTCATTATACGCAAAACAAAAAATTTTCATCACAATGAATAAAACAATGCGGAAGGATCTCTTAAAGATAATTATTTGCTGTAATTAATGCAACCAAGCGTAAGCCTAAACATAATTAAATTGAAACCAACACAACATTAAAAATCTTTTTTTTTTTTACTTCCTACCATTTAATAACTGTTAAAATGACAATGTTACGTTGAACAATTAAAATAACCTACCATTATATAAATTGCTTTCAAGATCTTTATAAGTAAACGTATTGGGAATTCGGAAAACATTGTCAAAGATAATTTACAATTACTTAGCAAAATATCCAAATTAAAACAATTTTTCAACGATGTATTAAGAATAATAAGGAAATTGGAACTCGAAACTATTGTGAGATACCGAAAAAGCTTTTAAACAAACGTTTTTATGAAATATTACTGGGAATTTTAGTTTAAAACAACGTTTATTATAACATAACCAAAAATAATTGTATGTCACTAATTACGTAAAAGTGTAAAATTACATGAAATGACAATAAGTAAATAATTTTAATTTCTATAAATTTTTATTTGATTTATTTGTAAAAAAATACTTACATCTAATATTTCAGAAATTTTGAATTTTGTTTATTTACTGAAAATAACGTCTAATTTATGTAGTAATTATATTTAATATAAACTAATTTTAATAAATGCATATAATTTAAAAATTAATTTTAAATTCAGTATTAAAATAATTGCAAAGATTAAATTTTTTAAAAATTAAAATATCAACTTTTATATAATAAGGTAATAAATTAAATTATAATTTTTTAATATTTATTTAAAATCATCTTAGATAAATATTAGTGTATCAAAGTGTATGTTTAAATTAATTAACAAAAATTAGTTTTTAACAGTTTTACTGTACTAAAATATTATCAAATATCATAATACAAAGTTGCCTTATAGTAAAAAGGCAAATAAAAGTTATTATAATTTATAAAGTATTATTATTTTAATTCTTTAAATTCATTCACTAATTTTATTTTTAATTTTCAATTTATTATTAAAAATTCATTCATGTTTTTATATTCATTTTTTTCTTTTGAATTTAAAAAGAAGCTTTATAAATATTAAAATTTCTTAAATTTTTCAAAAAATAATAATCCATAAATTGAATAATTTTACCAATTTTTAAATGTTGAAATTCGAATTACATAATTATTTATTAATGATTGTTTAAATCAGACAATTTCTTTTCTTTCCAATGTTTACAATGTCCTCGATTTTTTTAAAAGTTTTACTAAAATATTTTAATTGCTTCCAAAACCTAAAAAATTAATATGCGAATTAAATAATAAATGTATAGAAAACTATTTGAAAGTGAAGCGAACCCTGTTTTTTAAAAAATATTATTTAACATTTGATTTCAATACTGTTAATCATAAACACACGAAAAAAAATAAGTAAAAAAAAAAAAGAAAATTATACGTTAATATGTTATTAACTACACTAATTGTTATTAACTTATTTATAATTAAATTTTGAATCTGGAAAATAAAATGCATAAAATCAAAAAAAATAACAGTAAGTAAATGATTTTGAGTTTCCATCGCCCAAATAAGGTTTTACCATAATGAATTGCAGAATTTCACAACGATTCAGAATCTATAAGAGCTAAAATTTATATCTCGGCATATCCTGTAGCACAAGAAGAAATAAACGGTCTATTCCTGAATCATCGTAGTCAATATCTGCAAAGAATTTCCGATATTCAATGTCGATGATCATTGATCCTATCTCAAAAATAGTTTCAAACACACTGTACTTTCTAGCAGATTCAATCAATTTATTATATATTTTGCGGGCATAGTTCAAGTTATTCTAGATTGCTGGTAAGTCTATTTTATGATATCTGATCAGATATGAAACCTATATGCTGATAAGTACTATAATTAATGTTTCTGAAGATTTAAATAAATATATATTTAAAATACATAATGAAACTGCAATGATGAAATTGGCAAATGAAAGATTAAGTTTCTATCAAATGAAGTTAACATTAATTATGATACGTTTTTTATAGAACACTAATATAATATGAGGTTTATATTTATATATATTTTTAATAGATACACATAAATGTGAACTCCGTCTTTTTATTCCTTGTTTAGGCTTTTATTATGTATTACGTTACATGCTATTCATTCATATATGTTATGAATTAATTAATTTTAAGTATTATTGTCCTAAGTGTTAAGAATCTATTTTTCAGATCAGTTTTCTGTACTTGCATTCGGGATCAGGCTAAACGTGTTGATCATTTTATAATGGTTAATATTACTTCGATGATTTATTACCTAAGAAAATGTCAAGGAGTAATGTTTCCTTTGAAGAGTAATTTTCTTCTTCGCTTTTGTGTGCTATGTTCGAAAAGACCACTAATCAAACTTTAAGAAATCTCCAACCAGGCAGTCTACTTGCCTATACGAGATACAATGAGCTTTTCAAATCAATAACACAAGAACTTTTAACAGCGTTCATAAAATACACACTTTCTTCAGCAATACCCAGTCTCATTATCTATATTCGATTTTACTTTCAAAAGTAGTACGATTGCTTTATATTTTTAAATATTTTTCAGATGTTTATTTCTATTTTTTTAATGTTTTCTTTCTTTTAAAAATATTTCATATATTTTGAATGCTTTCTTCAAACATTTCCGATGTTACCTTTATCGAAACTTTATTAGCTATCAATATATTAGCCGTTAGCAAATATTTACTTTTTAGAATTTATTACGTATTTTTTAGTGATCCAATGACTATGTTACATTTAAAAATCTCATTCAACAATATAGTGATGGTGGTTAACAAATACATACATGGACATGCGCAAAATTCGTGGGATTACTATAAAGTGGTGACAAAAACATTTCAGGCATGGATATTTAAAAAAATTAATAATTAAAAACCTTTTTTTACTAATTACTTTTGCGCTTGGTTATTACAAAAATTTAACCAAATACTTAAACACTTTTTAAATCAGTATAGCAACAAATAACACTTTTTAAAAATATTTTTTAATAAATTTTATTATTTATTTTTTATTGTATACATGCAAATCAAGAAAAAAAAATCAATTTTGCGGCTCGCAGGCAAGTTACAATTTATAAATATTGCCCATGGTAAAATTCAGAAATTTATGTATTCTTGCATAAGATATAAACGCCTTCCATTGATAGCCGACGAATTCTGCCAATAGGGTACGGAAATGGATTTTTGCTACATACGTATGAAAACGAATTTATTCTCATTTTTATTCTTTTATTGCATTTGATCCAAATTGTGACGTATCTTGATATGTAATAAATATTAAAATGAAACCATTATTTACTTTTTGGAAGAAATTTAAAATAAATATGCAAATAAGATGGTTTTTATACCTGAAAAAATGCCTTTGTTGAACCCGATTCTACGCAGCCATATGCTATTTCCGTCTGTTTGGCCAGGTCATCCGCATTCTCTATTGGAGATTTCATTCTTTCCACCGTCAGAAATGCAGCCAAATTGGCTGTGTAGGAAGATATCATGATGAGGGTGAAGAACCACCAGGTTGCGGCTACGACACGTGTAGAGGTAGCTCTGAACACACACAAAACAATTGGTAATTTTTAAGTATTCAATTCAAAACAATCATACATATAAAATTAATACATTATTATCGTATATTATTAAACACAAGAAAGTTTTACGTACTATATACAAGAATCCACCTTTTATAATAAACACTGAAATCAGACACCATAATACATTTATTATATGAATGTCTTATTTACTAAACAATCAAACATCATAAGAATTATTGTGCAGTTTCTTTTAAATAATATTAAAATATGAAATATGGAAATTAAACGACTGATTCATTAAAGTTTTTAAATTTACAATTATTTTATCATCATTTAATTTCATGTAGATTTAAATAATCTTCAAATTTTAATTAACAAGATAAAGCAATCTGTTTGTTACCTTAATAACTATCATTTAATAACCGTTAGTTTCCAATTACGTATTTTAATTAAATTTTACAATACGTAAAAATTATATGCTTAAATTTTTTTGTTAAATAGACATTATTTTTTATTTTATTCATTTTCTAAATAAAAACTGAATAATTATTAGAATCTTCATTTTATCTCTCGTTAATTAAATTTAAATATTTAACTGCTTCTGATATTATAAAATATCTTATTTACTGTAGATTTATTTGATTAATCAAATTTACTTAAATATAAATATGTGGTATATTTTTATGAGTTTTGTGAAATAAGAATATTTTATTTAAGGAAATACAAAAAGGGATATTTCATTGATCAATATAGATATGAATCTTCTACCTAAGTATATAAATTGCTTCCATTGAATTAATAAAATTTCTTTCGTTTTTAAACTAAGGTTTTCTGAAGTAGCCATCAGTAAAACGTATATGATCCATTTATTTATAACCAAAAGGTATTAAAAATATTTATCTATTTACAAACACTTATACGAATAATTTTTATTATACAGAGAGTTAAGTTATTAACTACTTTTCTCAAATAAATTTCGCCTTCATTGTTTGTTGTTGTTGTTATTATTATTATCCTGAGCTAATATTTATCTGATATGATTTGGTGTGATGCCAAGAAACACGTGAAAATAATGAAAAGAAGATTGTTAGGGTCTAAAATAAAAACATATAGTGGACTGTAAAAAACACAACTCCTTTATTAGAAAACCAAATGCACTCTGCCGATGTTACATTTCTTTCTCCTTCCAGCCAGCTCATGCCTACGAAGACAGGATGTTTATATTATCGAGCACTGTCTTCTACTTAGATTTTTTTTTTTTTTTTTTTACTTTACACGTGGAGTTATCCATGAGGCAACAAAGATATCCTAGTTTTCTAATGAAAACATTGATATATTTAAAAATTTCAGAACTGTATTTAAATTATCGATTATAATATGTGCAAAAATATTATTACTGTAAACAAGGCTAGATTTATTTACATGTATCATATATATGTTTCTACTTAAATATTAAAATACAATTTACTTTCATATTCCTTTACTGAAAACTTAATATCATCGCTTATACAAACACTTCCATTTTGAACAGTAGTATATATTTATTTATATAAGAAATCTGGAAAATATTAATAATGTTTGCTTTGTTGAAAGGAAAATAGTAAGAAAAATAATTTGTTTCCTATATTTTTTTTCTTGACAAGGAATAGGATTTATTCTTAAGAGAATAAACAAAGGTTTTTCCTCACCTTTTCTCAAATATTTTATTTAGACTATTTTATGGTTTGAATATTTTGAATCTCATCCATCTTTTATTGTAAAAGATGGGAAAAAGTTTTAAAAATAAATTCAAGCTGATCTAAATTTATATTTTACTTTAAAATTGCGGTGGTAATCAGACAAATTACATTTTCTTGAATATGTAACGTGTATATATTAATAATATAGTGAAGCATATTTTAGTATAATGAAATTTTGATATTTATAATGTTATAAAGTAAATACAAAATAAATATTGCCAGTTTATGGAGAATAACAGTTTTGATAAATTTACAATCATGATTAGGTTATCACAAAATTATCTTTAAGAAATATCCATTACAAATAAAAATCATTAACAGCTTATTTTGAATAATAAGCAATAGAGTAAAATCAGCAAAAGTGAAAACATTAACTATTAAAAAAACATTAACTATTAAAAACATTAATATCTAAAAATTCAGAACAGGATTTTAAACTATTGACTATAATATGTGCAAAAACATTATTTTTACAAACAAGCTAGTTTTATTTACATCTATCACATATTTGTTTCCACTTAAATATTGTTTTAAATAAAATTTACTTTCATATTCATTCACTGGAAACTTAATATCATCTTTTATACAAATAATTATATTTTGAAAAGTACTATATATATCTATTAATTTAAAAAATACTGTGAAAAACCTTAATAATGTTTGCTTTGATGAAAGAAAAATAGTAAGAATAATAATTTTTTCCTTATATTTCTTTTTTGACAAGGAGTAGGAGTTATTCTTAGAATAAAAAAAAGGTTTTTTCTCACATTTTGTCAAAAATTTTATTTCCTGTTGACTATTTTATGAATATTTCAAATCACATACATCTTTTATTGTAAAAAATACGAAAAAGGTTTTAAGATATATTAAAATTGATCTGAATTTATGTTTTACTTTAAAATTGCTGTAGTAAACGGACAAATTACATTTTCTTGAATATCTAACGTGTATATACAGGGTGATCGGGGATCGTAATTAAGTCCCATTTTCAAAATGCTGCAAAAAAAGAACCACCCGTCACAAAGAAATTTGAACAGAAGAGACTTGAGAAGGGGGAAACAGTACGACATCAAAAAGTTCCAAAGTGTATTAATAGATGGCGCTATAAGCGGCAAAAAGAAAGTGAATTTTGCTGCCAGCGATATTTTGAATCGAAATTACAACGTATTTTCCATGAGTTGCACATTAAACTAATTGTAGTGTTCAATGTGCTTGATTATTTTGGTTTTTTGAAGGAAAAAATGACTTCAAGTCATTCAACTGTCAGTGGAAAGCCCAACCACCACGACACGGTCATACCAAATTAGATGTGAAAAATTGGTGGAACTTTTTTGATACTGTACCGTTTCGCCCATCTTCAAGTATCTTCAATTCAAATTTGAGCTCATTGTGACGAATGGTTTTTTTTACAGCATTTTGAAAGTGTGACTTTAATTATAATCGCCCTTTATATTAATAATATAATGTAGCATATTTTAGTATAATGTAGTTTTGATTTTTAGAATGTTTATAATGTAAATATAAAATAAATATTGCCAGTTTGTGAAAAAATATTTTTGGTAATTTACAATCATAATTTGGTTATCACAAAATTATCTTTAAAGCGACACCCATTACAAATCGAAATCAATAACAACTCATTTTGAATAATAAGCAATGGAATACCATAAGCAAATTTGAAATGAAAAGAAATTTTTTTCTTCCTATTTATTGATAGCATATTTTATTTTAAAATTCTTATTCTTAAAATAACTTAAAAATCCAATTTTCAATGAATGGAACTTTAAATCATTTTTGTTGCTATTATTATTAATTTGAATTTAAAGTATTCTACCCCGAAAGTTTTTTTTTTTATATAGCAAACAATGCAGGCAATAAATACAAAATCCATTATTGAAGAATCCAATGCAGTGGAAACCTTTCTATTATTATTTCACTCGTCCTTCTTTCCATTGAATTAGAAAAGGTATTCGTCGAAACGTATTTGCATTTTATGACAGTCTCTTACATCTAAATTGAAAAGACGGATCTTGTTCTAAGGAAATGCCTATAAATCTCAGACAGGTTACATTTCGAGATTTCAATATAATAACTCTTGGATAAAATGGGAATTTTAAAGAAACTGCACTGGTCTGTGAAGGTGATACGTGCAGTGTCTATAGAATGAAATATCCGTTGAAAACACGCGATTATTCATGCATAAATATTTAGATTATTTAGAAATGTGTGTTATATTTTTGACCATTTATTTATTTAATTATTGGAGTGGTAAAAAATTTCAATTTTTTTTTTAATATGATATAAATTTTTTTACTATATTTTCATTTAGTTTTTAGTAAATGAAACAAGATAGCCAAAGCCAAGGAGATCAAACAGATATTTTAAATACCGAACGCTTTTTTTTTTTAATTGCATAACATTTAACTTTTTTTCAAAAAGCTTTACATTTATTGAATTTTAATTTCAATTTATATGTAATTTTCCTTGAAACAAGAATTTTGAATATGCGACGAAAGAAATTCGTCTTGGATGAAAACTGGGCTTCAAGTTAAGACAGTTTGGTTTAATACCAAACCGAAAGATTCAATTACGATGTTGGGAATAAGTGCGTTTAATCTATAAGCTAGAAGCACTTTCAGCTCAATGAGAAGGATAGGAAAGGCAAATGTAAGGAAGAGATTTTTCAGAAACGTAACAGCACTGCTGGTTTGTCTTGTCGCTTTAAGTCATATTTTCACACTCAAGGCTAATTACTCTGGGACCTACAGTTTAACGTGGATTCCGAACCACTAACAAACATCGGTGCCAACGTCAGGATTCGAACTTGAAGCCTCTGGTACCATAAGCCAGAGCGCAAGCCAATAGGCCACCAGGTCGCCAGCAGTGTTGGAGACTACTGGTAATAAGTTTTGGCGGTTTATTATTATTTGGTGATTGCCTCATATAATTCACTCGAATTATATGAGTAATAACATGATATGCCAGAATACTGAGGATTTAGATTCGAATCCAGTATCCACTAGAATCACTTCTTTCAAAAACGAGAGGACTAGGTGGTGATAAACACGTCATGAGTGAAGGTTCTCCCATCGACAGACAGGCTATATGGTGGGAATTTTCATTGTTTTCTTTATATGGCACGTAATTTGTTTTAGTTTCTCCTAAAGTTCCTCGAGGAATGTAATGCCATCATTCCTCGCTCGTCGTATATTGTTCGTGAATAACAAAATGAAACACTGGGCCAAACAATATATAAGGAAATATACAACATTTATTACTGGGTTCAAACCAGATCCTGAACCAGAAATTGAACAGAAAGTTTAATTTATACCGTCAGTAGTCTAAACTGTAGTGGCATAACATTTGTGATGTACAGCAAATTTATCAGGGTAACAATGATGCATCGATATATCTATCATTATTGTAATATATGCATGGCGTATAGAACAATCATTGGTAAACAATAAATTTGTATAAAAGATCAATGAGGATTATAACAATGGAGTAGAAGATTATCAAAATTTCTAATTGTTTTATTTGAATGCTGGCCGAAATGTATTATATATGAACTTAGTAGGGAATAATATGTTCATCTTGGAATAAAAATGAATGGTTTGAAAGCAAGTACGTGTTGTACCAATTGTTTGTAGACCTATGACATGATACTCGTACAATTAATTCCAGAATTAGTGTCTGTGTTGTTTCAAGAGTATGTGTAAGTTACATATCCGCTGCATAGTCTGTCATCATTTTAAATGTAACATTTTTGTTAACGAGATGGACTTTTTTGTTAGTTTACCTTTAATTGTATTTTACAGAAAGATATGACTACAATGCAGTAATGCATACGGACCAATCGAACACCATGTTGTTGGACATATTATTTTTGTTTTATAGACACACAAATTCAATACATGGAGTTTTAATTATAATGTATTGATGTCATTAATATTTTGTTTAAATTCGCATAAATACAATATAATACTGACGATTCATTATTATTTCTGAGAAATATTATTACTATTTGTGACATTTCTGTATCTGAAAGTGCGGGAAGTCATCACAAGAAAAAAATATATAATTTATTTTTGTTCAAATTGTTAGACCTTGTGTTCTATTTACATAAGTCATGAGCAGTTCATAGTTAGTAGAAGTGTGGAGTACATTACTTTCCAGTATAATTTTTAATAATAACTCCGTCATATGGGAGGAAATGTGAAAAATCCCATTAAACACCCTAAATGTCAATGCAAGGCGTTTTACGTACGTGGTTAGAATCGACACCGATTATACTCGTTTCTAAAAGTTACTGTAATGTATGCCAAAAGGTGATTTGAACAAAAGAATTTCTGTACACTAGAAAACTATGATACCATTATGCCAAGAACAGGCATAAGCAGACATATAAAAATGTACACAACAAATAAAACACAGGATAAATGTATAAAATATATTACGAAATCTTCAATTTGCTATAAATATATATTCAAAAATTTGTTTTTAAATATCTGACATCTTCATTTATTTAATTACGTACATGTAGTTCGATAAATGAAGGCAAGCGTGAATAATTTTTAAATTTGTGACCTACGGGAATAATTTTAAATTTGTTCTTATTTTCCTTAGACAATTCGAAAATTATGAATTATCTAAGTTACTGGGCCTTTTTGTGAAGAAACTATTTGCTATGCTCGATTTTATGCACATTAATTGGCTTGAGATTATTAATCTGTTTCGGTTAGTAATTTTGTAAGTGTGTAAGTTTCATGTAATATAAAAATAATCTGTTGAAAGAAAAGAAAACTGTATAATAATTCTAAAATATTTAAAATAAAAAAATTCTAAGATAATAAATTATCGGTTTATTTTACATAAACATTTAAGCAGATTGAATGATTAAACAGATTATTTGATTTGTTACAATAATAAACAAAATTATAATTTTATTTTTAGTTACAAAAATTATTGAATCCATTTAAAAAATTACATAAGTAACTGTAAGTACTAATAAGTTACTTTTTATTCATAATATATTGCCATATTTTGATGTAACACAATATGTATTCATTGAAAAACGAGATAAAAAGCAAAGTCTTTATTCCATTTTTAATTATATAAATATTAAAATTTTTAGTTTCGAAAAAGGATTTATCACGTTTCTTAAAACACATTTTATTCATTTTACTCTTTAACTAAATACCGTTAAATATTATTTATTACTTTTCCAATATTAAGCAAATACAAAGGAAGTGTTTTGTTTGTTTTCTAATTTTTCTACGGCAATTCATTTTTCTACAGCATGGAATAAAAATTAAAATAGCTGCATCGGAGGCGATAAAATTATTGGAAAACTTTTGAAAGCCGTTTTTACTTAAAAAAAACACTAATTATTTATACAGGATCAACTAGTTAAGTCTTTCTAAACAGTATAGAATTTTCCTAAATGGAACATAGTTTAGATGGAACTTAGTTCCCTTTTAAATAATTTGTCCATATTTTTTTTTTTTTTTTTTTCGTTATTATTCATAAATTCCATAGAATGTTACCCACTATCAACTGTTTTCTAATTAATTATTTAGAATTAATTAATCACCTCTTTCTCTATATGTATCCATAAAAAAAGTATAAAGAATTAAAAATTGCATAAGGTTTTTCGTAACTGCTGTTATTTATAATTTAGTAATTTATATTTTAATATTAAATGGTATGTTCTTGATTCGATTTAGATGGCTATTAGAATATTAATTAAAAATTTTTTATTATTTCATAAAATATTGAAGAAATATATATAAACTTTTAAAAAATATATGAGATAATGGAGTTTTATTTCTATTTAAAAGATTGGGTCTGAAGATTAAATAATAATTTTTTTTTCTTGGATTTTCCATATTTTTATTGATATAATTTGGGTAGGCATTAAATTTATATTTACTATTAAAACTCTTACCTAAAACCTTATAAATATAAAAGAACATTGACAAATTATACAATTTATTCGTACAATTGAAATGCTTTGAATAAAACATTAATTGTCAGTTAATTTTTTTTAAAACATTTTGATTCTCTGATAAATTGTCTAATTTTAATTTTCTTATTATTAAAAATGATGATTAATTATTATGACTTATGATTAAAAAAATATATATTATTCAAAAATGTATAGTATTTGTATCCAATACTGAAAATGTGCAATAATTTATTTAAAATAAATAAAAAAAAAAAAAAAAAGTATTAAATTTAAAAAAAAAAAATAAAGCCAATAATTTTTGTTCTATATAATTCGTTTACGTAGTAAAAATCTTACTCAATAGAATGGGATGAAAATGCTAAAATTAATATTTATATATTTTTTTTTTAATATTTCAATTATTAATGCAAAAAATATTTAAAAATTCAAAACAAATTTAATTTCTTATAGCTCAAATTATCTGAAGCATACAAATAGAATAAATATACATTTTGAACTATGAAATAATTTTAATTAAAAAATTAAATATAGTTTTAATTATTTAGGATTGCAAACACATAAAAATAAAATTAGAATATGAATTTTGAGCCTGCTGTTGTTAATTAAGACCACTTATTCAAAATGTTTTCATCATTTCAAACACATTACTTCTAAATTATTAGATCTAGCTTTAGTGTAATAGTTTAAATAACTTGGCTTATCTATGTATGCAATAATAGATGTCTGTATTTTGTGTATGTTCCAGCGTGATATTAAAGCTAAAACATTTATACGACATTTGTTATCTGGTGTGCAGCCAAAACTCATAAAATTATGGCTTAGTTATTTTTTAATGAAATAATAACCATATATTTGTTAAATTGAAATTTTATGTAGAGCGTCTGGCGCCATCTGGTGGTATGATGGTGCCTAGCCGTAACCTCAAATGAATAATCGCTTCCGTCTATTGTTCTTTTTATTTGTTTTATAGAAATAATATACATTTTGGAAATTTATGCAGTTGTATTCTGTTTTTAAATATTATATTTTTTTAATGTTCTATTATATAAGATTATCTTTTTACATTTTTAATTCTTTTTAACTATGCACAGTGATTCAAAATAATATTTTTTCTTTACACTTTTTCAAACGATGAGGTCCTGATGGCCGAGTGGCTATCGCTCTGGCGCTCAGTACCACATGTTTCGTGTTCGAGTCCCGGCAGTGTCATGGATGATTGTAGTGGTTCGGAATCCACTTTAAACCGTAGGTCCCGATCTAACATGAGCGTTGAGTGGGTATTGTTACTCCATGTCTGTAACTTATCTTTAAGCTGCATGTACTTCCCGGTAGTGCTAAGTGAGTAACGTCTGTGCAGCGCCTGTCTTAAGGCATCGAAGACAACTGTCTAAGTGTTTGCCAGCTGCATTAGAAAAAAAAATCAAATGATAATCTTAAATATTTATCAGATAATTTGTACTTTCAAATTTAAATTTTTTTTTTTTTTTTTTTTTAATATTTTATTTTTGACTTCTTTGCGTATTTCCCCATGTTACTTTCTAACAACATTTACCAAGATTAAAATTGCTTTTATTTTTATTTTTATTTATTTATTTATATTATGTGGATGTACAAGGAGCTGCTAATAAACACACACACACACACACACACAAACAACCTTTTTTTTTTGTATTAAAATGCTTACCTCGGTGTTAATTCTGAACTCTGTCTCATCAAAGATCCCACAGTGAACCACAAGCTGTTCTGTATCGAGGAAGCAGTTCCTGCAGGCGTGGATGGTCACACCCTCACACGGATGGGGAGGGGCCCATTCGTAGGGACTGAACCTGGACACGCCGTACAGGAGCAGGCTGACACCCATGTACGCTGCAGCCATGTACATCCAGACCTCCAGGCTCAGAGGTCTCAGGAACCAGAAGAGTTTGGGGATTTTGCCCGGATGGGCCTGCGGAAGAGGATGCTGATTCCCAAGTTCATGAAGGGCATAGTGAAATCGACCACTTGTTCCCGCTCGTATGTGATGGTGAAATCTCCGACAGCAAGGTCTGCCTCCTAAAGAAGGAAGAGGTGGATTAAATTAAGATTGAATGTTCTTGCTGAAATTGAGAATTTTGTTTAAATAAATTGTCAAATCTTATTAACAAATGCAATGAAATGTAAACAAGAGAGCTTAAAGTAATACAATAAAAATTTCAATCTTTTAAAAATGTTTGTGAAAGATAAATATATCTGAATGAAGGAAGTAGAGGAAAACATAATAAAGATTTAATATTATGGTAAAAAGGAAACAGTTTGAAGGATAACATACTGCATTGAAAAAATAATTTTTTTCAAAGTTTCTTTTTTATGACATCCTTATCATATGAATTATTTCAACTGCTATATTAGTTAAGAAATAGTAGCCTGAAAGCATTTTTAAAAAATAAAAAATTTTATTGATTAAATTATTTTTTTTTAAAATTTTCTATGAAATTTTTTGACGAATAAATTTTTTTAAAAACATTGAGATCTTATTAATATAATGTATTTAAAAGTTTTCAATCGTTTAAAACGTTAGTGAAAGGTAAATAAATTTGAACCAAGGAAGTAGAGGGAAATATGATGAAGATTTAATACGTGAAAGGAAACAGGGTGGAGGAACAATACTGCAAAGGAAAAATAGGAAAAACCTTTTTTCAAAGTTACCTTTTTTATGACATACTTATCAAATAAAAGATTTTAAATGCTATACTATTTAAAAAACAGTACTTTGAAAGTTATTTTTTTTTTTAAGTTTCGATGAATAATTTTATAAAGAGAGCTCATTAATATAAAGTATTTAAAAGTTGTCAATCGTTTAAAAAGTTTGACGAACGTTTGACAACAACGTAAATAAATTAGAATCAAAGAAGAGGAGGAAAATATGATGAAGATTTAATATCATGGTGGCAAGAAAACGATGGAGAAATAATACTGCAAAAAAGAAAAAAAATCATTCTTTCAAAGTTTATTTTTTTAACATCCTTATCATGTGAATTATTTTAAAAGTACTATATTAGTTAAGAAATAGTAATCTGAACAAATTTTTAACTATGTAAATTTTAATGAACAAATTAATTATTTTAAAATTTTGTGGAGAAATTTTTTAACGAATAGAATAAAAACACAGTGCTTAAAGTAATGCATTTTAAAATTTCTAGCGTTAAGAAATTTGAAAGATAAATTAATTTGATTAAGGAAGATTTAAAAATGAAGATTTTACGCGAAATGAAACACGATAAATTAATTTGAAAAAATAAATTAATTCCTTTTTTATAACATCCTAATCATGTGAACTATTTTAACTATTATACTAGTTAAGATATATTAGTTATAATGTAATTTTTTTACTGCTGAATAAAAAAATTAAATCACGGAATTATATATGAGGCAGCAATTTTTTTTATATCTTATCATCAACGCTCTAATACGTCGTAAATGTTTTAGTTGTTTCGAAATAATAAAATAAAACAAAAATTAATGTAAAGCTAGTTATCACTAATTTATTCACAATAAAAATAAGGATTGGAGTCACAGTATTTTTCTTGCCTTTTTACTTTTACTGGAAAATAATTGATTTTCATTTCTCATGAATGTGTAATTTGCATTTATGATAACAGTATCTTTGACTGTAATTCAATATATAGTATAGTTATTTTTATATAACACATTTAATATATAAATACATTTTCTAATTTTATAATAAATATACAAAACTATAAATTACATGTTTGAATTGCAATTTAATTCAGACAGAAAATGCATTTTTTTTTTTTATTTAGAGTTCAATGCATCCTAATTTTTTATTGTTTTGAATGAATGAAATGAAAGCAGTTATATTTATTCTTTTAGGGCCAAAAGAAGAAAGGAGACAACGATGTCCTTACATTTTATAAATGTACCCATGAACTCTTTGAAATTTCTGACCACTGTATAAAAAGGATATATTTCTACGTTGGTTTAATATTGTTCTCTAGAAAATGTAAAAAAATATAAGTATTTTACAAGATGGAGACGTCTCTCTATGTCCTTTTAAATTTCAGTGACATCCGCATTTGAGTTTTGAATTGAGCATCACCCGAAAGTTTTAATCTGGTAATCAGAGAATCGATGCCAAGCATTCTGCTACAATCGACATCAAATCTATCTTGCTCATCAAACAATGGCTGTACTATATTTGCCACAGAAGAATCTAACTCTATAATTCAGAACAGTGGTTCTTAATGTAGGGGTTCTGACTTGTAGAAAAGGAAAAATTTAAAGCATTTCTTCTTTTTATGGTTTTTTTCACAGTAAAATTGAAACTTTTTCAGTTTTTTGTTAATAATCTTTATTTTTTTTTACCTTGCTGAAGAAAGTATAAATGTTTTTTGAATTTTAATTCTTATTAACACAATTTTTTTTTTTTTATGTAATACATTTATACAATAAAATGTAGATTTAACGCTATTTTTTCATTAATTTTTAGATATCAAAGGGTACACATGAAATATTTTAGTTAGAAAAGGTGACATGAACTAAAAATGTTTAATGATCACTGCTGCAGAGTAATTCCTAACTAATTCATATTCAACTAAAAGCTGACTATATAATGATAACATAGATGTTTTAATCTAATTAAAAATATATATATTGGTAAAAGCTTCAAAGGATCATTTTACAATATTGGCAAAATCTATATGTTAAAAGAATGGCTACGGTCATGTAACGTGAAAAAAATATTTAATGTAAAAAATGTTTAATGATCCTTGATACAAGGTAATTCTTAAATAATTCATATTCAATTAAAGCTTAGTATATAATGATAATTTATTGATGTTTTTAATCTAACTTTTTTAAAAAAAAAATATTGGTAAAAGATTAAAAGGTTCATTTTTTTATATTGGCAAAATCTATATGTTAAAAGAATGGTTACGGTCATGTAACGTAAAAAAAATGTTTAATGTAATACAAATATCTAATGATGACACAAAGTAATTCATATTCTAATGTTATAGCTGATATCATTATAATGATAACTTATTGATGTTTTTAATCTAATTTAAAAAAATATTGGTAAAAAAAGATTCAAAGGATCATTTTTCAATATTGGCAAAATCTATGTTAAAAGAATGGCTACGTTTATGTAACGAACTAAAAAAAAAAATTTTTAATGTAAACTAATAATATTGGAACAAAAGATTCAAAGGATCATCATTTTCAATATTGGCAAAATCTATGTTAAAAGAATGGCTACGTTTATGTAACGAACTAAAAAAAAATGTTTAATGTAAACTAATAATATTGGCAAAAGATTCAAAGGATCATTTTTCAATATTGGCAAAATCTATGTTAAAAGAATGGCTACGTTTATGTAACGAACTAAAAAAAAATGTTTAATGTAAACTAATAATATTGGTAAAAGATTCAAAGGATCATTTTCAATATTGGCAAAATCTATGTTAAAAGAATGGCTACGTTTATGTAACGAACTAAAAAAAAATGTTTAATGTAAACTAATAATATTGGCAAAAGATTCAAAGGATCATTTTTCAATATTGGCAAAATCTATGTTAAAAGAATGGCTACGTTTATGTAACGAACTAAAAAAAAATGTTTAATGTAAACTAATAATATTGGTAAAAGATTCAAAGGATCATTTTTCAATATTGGCAAAATCTATGTTAAAAGAACTAAAAAAAATGGCAATGTACGTTAATATTGACATAAAATATTCAAAGGATCATTTTCAATATTGGCAAGTCTATGTTAAAAGAATGGCTACGTTTATGTGACGAACTAAAAAAAAATGTTTAATGTAAACTAATAATATTGGTAAAAAGATTCAAAGGATCATTTTCAATATTGGCAAAATCTATGTTAAAAGAATGGCTACGTTTATGTAACGAACTAAAAAAATGTTTAATGTAAACTAATAATATTGGTAAAATATTCAAAGGATCATTTTCAATATTGGCAAAACCTATATGTTAAAAAAGAATGGCCACTGTTAAGTAATGTAATTTATTACAGCCTTACTATAAGAATAAAATGAATCTCATCCACTGTCACCTTATAGATAATGAACCCCACACCTCAGGGAACTGATGATGTCTTTTTCCCCCAGAGTTTCAGACTACACAATGGGCTCGAAGACAAAAAAAAAGAGTGTCTACTATTTTCCCCATGTTGTTATGCACGCCTATCTAACAGAAAAAAGAATAACGCAGGTGCAATACATCGGTTCGGGAGACCTAACTAGGCGTTTCCCTAATTTTTCTAGGGAACTGATTAAGTGGTTTCCCGGCTTTTCTTCCTCTGCTGCTCATTGTGTAGAACTAGGGTTCCAGCGGAGTTACCTGCCACTACCTAGTACCTTGTTAACGAGACTGTCTCCAGGAAGTTGGAGTAATTGGGAAAGACTGATTTATTTACGGGGTTTTTATGAGATTAGGACACCACCTTCTCTGGGCGCGAAAGAAGGGAAGGGAATGCGGTTGTGGTGATAGAGTAATCTATCAGGCCGAAGAAAAATGTTTTTGGTTTAATTGCGGAGTTCGGATTGTGAGATTGAAAATTAAATTATTTGCCACCGTTGTTCCGTTAGTATTGTTACTGTGATTTTTTCTTTTTTTTTACCTGCAGTCTGTTGAGAGAAATAAATTGCTTTTTCGGTATTTGTAAGGGTTTCTTTCATTGTAAATATTCGTCTTGTGTAAAGAGATAAATTAGATTACAACTGACACATTTGAGTTTTCCTTTTGTCCGTTGTTTAATCATGTTAAAATTAAACAAAGGAATTCTTTAAGACTTCATTCAAATGAATTAAAGCTTTCATGAAACACTATTACATAATAATTTTTGAAAATTGCATACATTAGTTGAAAAGAGTTTTATTTTTGGTCTTCGTGGGAATTCATAAAAATATATATATTTAATTAAAATCTCATTATCCACAAATTATGCACATAAGATGTTCCAAAAACAACGATTTATTCAAATGATGGTGTTTTCCTAAAGTAAAACAGCAAAATTATTCTAAGATATGCATTTAAATTAAAATAAACAGAATTAATTATACATTCGAGAAAAAAAATTATTCAATGACACAGAAAATTTTAGAATGCAAATATTTTTATTTAATTTAATTCAATCACTATTTATCTTAATGTATACTTAATAGAAAGTATTTTAGAAATTTCATTAAATAATTAACTATGCCATGTTTATAGTTTATCGTCTAAATTTAAGTTGAGTTAATTATTTAAATAATTTTCGTTTAATTAAATTTTATATGCTAAATTTATCGTTTAAAAATGCTTAAATTAGGCTTATAAAAATAATTCATTGCATAAAAAAATATATTTAAATATAAAAAATAGGTTGAATTAGATGAGATTATTTTAGTACTGAAATGTTTTCTTTTCATTATATGTATTAAAATATTTTATACAAAGGAAATTACAAATTTTAGTATAAAGTATATTAATCTATATTATTAAATATGTCTTACAATATTTACACAATTGTTACAAATTTCGAGGACATATTTATTTTCTATTTGATTGAATATTTTTTTAATAAAGCCTTTATTGTAGATGAAAGAAAAGTAATAAGCACAATGATAATTATTTAATTTGAAATAATGGTTTGTTTTCTCTAAATTCAAAATAAGAGAATAAATGAAAGTTTTTATTATATATATATATACAGGGTGATTTTAATTAATGTCCCACTTTCAAAATGCTGTAAAAAAAAAAAAGGATTACAAGTCACAATGAGTTCAAATCTGAACCTCAGATACTTGAAGAGGAAACGGTATTGCATCAAAAAAGTTCCAAAATGTATTAATAGATGACGCTGTAAACGGTATAAAGAAAGTGAATTCGGTTGCCAGTAATATTTTGAATTACAATTACAACGTATTTGGCATGAGTTGTGCATTAAACGTACTGCTGTGTTCAATGTGCTTGATTGTTCCGGTTTTTTGGCGGAAAAAATGACTTCCAAGTCTTTCAACAGTTGGATGGGAAAAATCGGTGAAACTTTTTTTCCCACCTTTATCAAGTATCTTTAGTTCAAATTTGAATTCCTTTTGACGAGTGGCTCTTTTTTTACAATATTTTGCAAAGAGGAACCTTTATTACAATCACCCTGTATATATATATATATATATAGATATAGATATATATATACACAGTCCAGTCATATTAATATGACTGGACTGTGTATATACATATAGGTATATAAAATAATATGAAATTATTCGGCTTAAATATATATATTTGTGAATAAATTGTTTTGTTGTTGAATTTTATTGAGAAAAAATGAAGTATATAAGATGTACTGTAATGTCCAATTTGATATTAGGTGATATTTTTTTACTTTCCCACGGACATGTAAGACCGTTAGAGCACATCATAATAATGTAAATAAAAGGGATGATGTTCTAAAAAGATTCTGAAACATTTTTAATTATACTAAATTTTTACATAGCTTTTTACATTTTCAATTAGCTATAGTAATCATAATTTTACGCATACAAGAACCAACTCCAAATTCTTTCTTCCATGAAAGAGTTAGATATTGATTTCTTGCAAGAATGAAAAATACCTTTTCGTTTTATTATTATTCTAGAGTTCACAGATTGGAAGTTAATTATTTGAGGTGTCTATTCGCCATTTTTCATTAGTTCGATATACTGAATGACAATACGCATTGCTCTAAGAAGATGTGATTTTCAATATTGAACAAATTTCGAACGTAATGCAAGCATATTTAATTATTAGTATATCCTGCATGTTATGTGACTGAAAATATTTTGTTAAAACATTTGTGTATTTTCCTTCAGTAGTTTGTAACAGCCGAAAGCATACAAAAAACATACCCAAACAAAGATTTTATCTTTCTCTCTCTTTAGATATATATATATATATACACACACACACATATATATATATATATCACAGTATCTATCGGCATTCATCGCACCATTAACCTTCACCAGTGGGCCAGCCCCATACCAGGAGATACAGGCCCGTACCATCAATCCTCCTCCGCCAAACTTTACAGTTGGGACGACACACTCGGGCAAAAGGCGTTCTCCTGGTAAACGCCATACCCAAACACGTCCATCGGAACGGAAAAGGGTAAATCGTGACTCGTCACCCAAAGGACGCGTTTCCAGTCATCCAGAGTCCAAGTACGGTGGTCTTTGGGCCATCGAAGGCGCGCTTTCTTGTTGGTTTTCCTAATCAAAGGTTTATGGGCCGCCGAACGTCCAGTGTAACCTAACTTATGGACCTCGATACGAAGAGTTTTGGTCGAAACGGCCACACCTGTGGCTTGTCTAAACTCATTAGCAATGTTATTCATGGATGTTTGACGGTTACTTCGAATCTCCCTGCCGAGCACCCGCCGGTCCCTGCTAGTGAGAACTGTAGGTCGTCCACTTCGGGGTTTGTTCAGACAGTGTCCCTCAGTCTTGTAGTGACACACAACACGTTCTACAGTTGATTTTGAGCAGTTACGGAGTCGGGAGATCTCCCTAATTGACACCTTGGCAAGATGCAATCCAACCAACACACCTTTCTCGAACTCAGACAACTCTTCCCGTGGCGGCATCTTGACAAAAACAACTCTAGTCGACTCCACAGAGTATCTATAGGATATGGCTGACACGTGATACCTATTATTGCGCAGCTGTATTGTCGACTTTTCTACTTTTTCTTCCAGATAGTGTGTATATATATATATATATATATATAATACAATCAAATAAATGAATAAATTTGTATGAAATCAATTTTCTAAGACGGACTTAAGCACAACGTAAAATTAAAGTAAATGGATGATAGATAAATTAGCAGATGCAATTTGTACAAATAATTTTTGAATAGTAATATTTTTGAATAGTATATCTAACAGAAATGCACGTCAAAGAAGGCTGCCTTGGAAAATATTAAATGGAAAAGTCAGAGTTAAAATTATTCATCCTCATGCACAAATTCATATCTGTTAATATTGTAGATCATTGTATATAAAAAAATATTTTATTGCCTAGGTATATGCGAATTAAGCAAACTGTCATTCTTATATAATTCATTAATTTTGTATTAATATCCATTCCGATAAATGGGGGGGCAACTGAATGTAAAATTTTATGCCATTATTCAAAGTCATTGAGGTCAACATTTATTGGAATGACAACCCATATTAAGAAATCTTGGAAATGTAATGGTCTATTTCTACTGTATTAATTATTCAACATCAAGTCAATGCCCTGCACTTTTATGAGCTGGAAAACAGACTTCGCCAGCTTGTCGTTTTAGGAAAATAAAAATTCCTTCTCGGTGAAATATGTCGATGAGATAAAGCAGGGGTCTACAAACTACGGCCCGCGGGCCAAATTCGGGCCCGCCAGTGTCATCAATCCGACCCGCGACAGCGAATAGCTTATTGTTGCTGTATTAAGTTGGATAAAAAAACATTAAAACACTAGAAATTATAGATATTGGCAGAAAAATTAAAACGGTTTTGGCCCTTGGTACTTACTGGGATAAACAGTACGGCCCTAAGGCTGGAAAATTTGGAGACCCCTCAGATAAAGCATTCCTGTACTAGCGGATGTACTCAATATTGAAGCAATTGTATTCCTGTTCTAGGTATTCTATGCACAGTTCAGTCATTTCAGTTTTATTTGTAAGTGAAAGCAATATAAGATTGCTTTATGTCTCTAAAACGCATTCAACATATCCCTGCATGCCAAAAAGGTGTCTTGTGTTTATAGGTTTTTCTCGAAATCTCACTTTTCCGAAACTCTTAAATTCTGAAAAGTTGTTTTCGAATACCAGGCGAGAAATGTCATTCGTTACTGGGACAAATATACAGCCGATTCAGCTTTGCTTATTTCATTGCATCCTCACTTTGTCACCACAGTTTTGAACATACCCGCTTTAGCATAATATTTGACGGTTTCACAACGTCCTCTTTTTTCCTCAAAACTAAATAAAAAAACATTTCGGCCGCAGATCACTTCATCATCGACACGGATGTTCTTGATTCAGCTGGTCTTATGAGGATTCGAAGCTTGCTTTTTTGTTTGAACATCCAAAGCGTAATACTCGAAAAATTCCCATTAATATCCTGGAGAAAACCTGGAAAACTTTCCTCAGGTAGTCCGACTAACGAGGCAAGATGCTGAAGATTACAAACGCCATCAAGTCTGCAAGTTTTTTGAAACAGTATCTACAATAAAACCGGAAGTGGATTGAAATCAGCCCTAATTCTCACCAGCGGAGAAAACAACAGTGAATTATATATATGAATTCCCCAAATAATCCTATATTTGAAATCAATGAGTAAGCATATAATTGAAATAAACAGCGAATCATGGATATAAATAAATTTAAAATCAACCTATCAAAAGTGGCATCAACATGAAATCAACAGTGAATCACAAATTTGAAATATACATATACTTGAAATCAATAGGGGATCTTACCTTTGAAATCATCACATATTTTTATATAGTGAAATTGTTGATTATACAAATATCTATTGTTATTAACCAAATAAAAATTTGAAATAATAATTTTCTTCTTATTTTTCAATCTTTTTGCAGTAATATATATAGTAGTATATATCATACTTTACTTGTCGTGATGTTTTGAAATCATGAGAATCGGTAAATTTTATTTTTAAAATAAATATGCGTATGAACAAAAGCAATTAAAAATTTGTTAAATGTGTGATTATCAATTTTATATTCATCACCTACAACGATATTTTGATAATAAAATTTGTGTCCACTATGTAATATTACTTGTATACTTATTTTCAATATTAGCTATAAACAACTTATTATTTTCAAGACAAGATGGCACAATAAATTTGAAAAAAAAAAAAAAAAAATGAAACTTATAAAACTGATAACAAAGCCAAAGATATCAACTAGATTTCAATAATTTTTTTCTTTCTAATTCAGCTGGCAAACACTTAGACATCTTGGTCTTGATGCCTTAAGGCAAGTGCTGCACAGACGTTACTCACTTTGCATTACCCAGGGGGCGCGTGTAACTTGAAGATAAGCCCTGGACGCGGAGTAACAATTCCCCCGCAACGCTCTACGATCCTATTAGACCGGGACCTACGGTTTAAAGTGGATTCCGAACTACTACAAACATCCATGGCACCACCGGGACTCGAACCCGAAACCTGTAGTACCGAGCACCAGAGCGCTAGCCACTAGACCAATCAGGCCCCAGATTTTAATAATACAAGAGAATAAAAAGATAAATTTTAATAAAAGATTCAAAACAAGTGTAAATGTTTTTATAAAGTTATTTGGCGCAATGATTATCATTCTAAATTTAATAATATAGTTTAAAAAATGAAATAAATAGAAATAGAAAATAATAGAAATGAAATAATTAAATAATATTATTATATAGGAAATCATGAAAGAAATTATTGCAGAGAAATTCCTGTCCAAAAACTACAAAATTAATTTAAAATATTAACACAATATCAAAACATTAAAATGAAAATATTACAAACAAAAACACTTGGGCAAAAACAACAACACACAGTCTAATAATAAAAACTTTTAGTTAATGCCTTAAAATACTTTATTATAATATAGTGTGCAGCTTATTAAATAAAAATATAAATAAAAATTAATGCTGCCAATAAACTTGACAATGTAGTAAATATAAATATTATAAAAGACTTGTTAAATTATTTTAAAAAAAAAAAAAAAGAAGTTGAAATGATTAAGTAAATGAATTAAAAACTGTTAATAATATATTTTCACCGAACTCAAAAATAATATCCAAACCTCAACATGGTAGCACATTGAAGTACACTATTTGAAGATGGTAATTAAGAAATATTAATGATCTTTTTCTTACAAACTTTTTTTTTTTGGCCTTCTCGGGTTTCAGTTTCATTATATCGCTAATTAGGTATCAGGATCTTACATGACCAAAGTTTATAACATTTTTTTTTTTATTTTTTAATATCGATACTTTGCGGGGAAATGTTTTTCCATTATTTCAGTTTCTTTAATTAAAAGTTTCTTTGTCAATAGTGAAAAATAACGTGCATCCTTTTACGCGTACACAATTTTTCTCATTATTTTTTCTCGTTTTCTATCCTCATTGTATAAAAATTTCATTTAATCTTAATTTTTTTTTATATGTGACGTACTTAAATGAGTTGTGCAGGAAAATGTCAAATAACAATAAATTAGGCTCTTTTTTTTTTTATTGGTAAAAAAAAATAATAATTTAAAAATTTTATGAAAAAAAATGTGTAATAAATAATAATGCAACTGCGACTTTCGACCAGTGTCATATATTTAACAATTAAATTAATTATTAATTATGTTAAATTGTTAAAGTTGTTAATTTTTTTGAATTAATTAATTTATTTACATTTGTTTTTTTAATTTCTCATTTGAAACATATATTATATTCACCAATTATTTAACAAACAAGTACACAAGGTTCACAAAATATAAATTAAAATCAGTTAATTACAAACACATATTAACATTGAGTATATAAAATATATAAAAAAGAAGTACGAGTCCCGGTACGAAGAATCAAAGTTCCCGTAAACTTTTGTCAACTTCGGATGAATTTCCTTAGGTTAATCCATCCAAAACGAAGAATTTTATGACCGCACGATATTCAAGTTTATCCATTTTAACGAAAAACACGCAAGACGTATAATGCAAAAATTCGTGTAAACAAACTATTTAAGATAACAAGTTGAAGCTTGTCATACGAACTAATGACACGTGCACCCAGGCAAGAAACATAAATTTTGCTGATTGGAGTGCCATCTCTGTGTCGTGAACATTTCACCTTACGCTCGTATATTGGATGTTTTCGATTCATTCTAATATTCCAGCTCTATATTATATATATATATATATATATATATATATATATATATATATATATATATATATATATATATATATATATATATATATATATATATATATATATATATATATATATATATTGTAGAGTTCGGGTTGAACAACCAGATTGTAACTGAATGTGGTTGGGTTGAGATACTTGAGGCACAGTTGGAGAATTCACAGCTTTATTCACACTCACAAAAACATCACACACGTACTATTAGAGACATACAATATACATATGCATTTAAAGACAGATAATTATAGATTCGTGGAAGGTTTCTACTAAGCTGAAAACCCGATACTAAGGCACGCGCAGGGTGGGCGAAATATACTTCCTCTCCAAGTAATAATCTGTGGGTCAATTGAGCTTTTTCTCCTAAATGCAGAGGGCGCTTTTTGAATAGTGCGTAGGAGGAAGCATGGTTATAATATATATATATATATATATAGATAAAATAAAATCCCAAACATCTCAATGCATTTGGCAACGACAGATAAAGCAGAACTCCAGGCTCCAAGAAATAGATTTTATATTTACAGTCTATAAAAGGTTTTCGCTGCTGAAGTTTTATAGAAGGCAAAAGCAAATGTTCTACATGATAGCCATCTTGTCCACAAGTAGAGATGCAGTTGAACTTAATCTAGAATCTGAGAAGATAACATTTAAAGATTCCATGTCATGTTTGAAACGGTGTTAAGAAAAACGATTTCTAGATATCTGAAATTTTTTTTTTTTGTTGTTGTTTTAAATCCTCTTCAAAATACTGAACTGTCAATATAGTAAATTTTCGTTTTCACAGTGCATTTGACGGTGAAAACTGAATTTATTTTCTTGCTAACCCAACAGTTGGGAAATTCTTTAAGACCAATCTTTCTTCAGAATTTCAGACATGTCTGTATTTGTTGTTCTGCAGTTGTTACATCTTTGGATTTGCTATTACATGAACAGATACACAATAATTGATTCATTTTAATCTGGCTATGAAGGAATTTAACTATTTAAATAATAAATGGATAAATAAATTTAAATATACTTCTAGATTTTCAATTTAAAATCATTAATGAATCTTCTTTTAATTAATGTACATTATCATTTATTTTAAAGTAACTGATGCTGGATTAAAATCTTTATATCATCTGAAATAAATTTAGCCTAAAGTAGTATGGAGAAGAAAAAAAATATTTCATATTTGTACCATATACTTCACTGCAGTCTAGATATATTACAAATTTTTATAAATATATTAATTAATTTTGATATTTCTGTTTCTAAAGTAGCAGAAAAATTACAAGAGAACTTTAGTAAAAATTCAACTCATCTTAAAGAGATATATATTTGAAACGAAATTTAAATATCATATCCGCGTGATTTTAAAAATGAGGATTATTTTTTTTTTTATATTCTAAACAATATTACTATAATGTAAAATGAAAACTACCAAAAGAATCATATAATTATGTTTCAGAAATAATTCTTGAACCACGAATCTCCAATAAAAATCTTGGAAAGATTTCAAAATCTTATTTAAACATTAAGTACTTCTCAATCCAAACAAAATCCACGAATAGTTTGCGGAATAACACGTGAAAAATTTCATTGTTGTTTCTTATCCAATTTCTCTATTGCAAACTTGTTATATATATATAATATTTATATATAACAAATAGGGAATGGATTGGTGCAAATTTAAATTTTTTTTTCGAAAATATTTTAATTAATGAAGGAGATACATTTCAGTTAAACAATGTTTGATTATAATAAAGACAATCGGCAGATATTATTCTATATTAAATTTACTTTGAAATATTTTGAGAAAACTGAAAAATCTTTAAGTATGTAACAAAAGAATCCATGAAATTTGAAAAAAAGATTTTCCATGTAAACTAGCAGAGGATAAAATGTAAACCATTATGCATATTATGATTAATAATTAATGACTAATTCTACAGTATCTTATTAAATTATTTCATTTATTTATATAAATATTTTTATAATAATATACGGATACTATTTTGCCATTTTTGGAATACTTTATTTATAAAGTTTATAATACTATATATAATCAAAGTACCTATTTAACAGTTCATAGGACATCCTATTTGATAAATAGGAATAAATTAAATTTCTTTTTTTTGTGTGAAAGTTAGTAATATATTTTCTATTAAAACAATATAATTATAATAATTTTAAAAATGCTTTTTTCTTATTATATTTGTTTTTCATTTAAAATTAAATATGAATTTTTTTTTCTGTATTAAGTTAGAATTGAACTTTGTGTTTCAAACGAAAAAAAATGAAAGATGTTTTTTTCAGAATTCTGTGAAAAAAAAAATGAAATTTTCTAAAATAATAAAGAAATAAATAAAATTTAAAAAAAAAAGAGAAATTGAATTTTTTAAATGCTAAATAGGAAGAAATTAAATTTTCTTTTTATGTGTAAGCTGATAAATTATTTTCTTATAAAAACAATGTAATTGTAATATTTCTAAAAATTATATTTGTTTTTAATTTTTAAAATAATTCATAAATCTTTTTTCTGTACTAAGTTAGAATTGAATTTCAGATGTGCTTCATATAAAAAAATGAAAGATGATGTTTTTTCAGAATTCTATGGGAAAAAAAACTTTTAAATATAATACTCTCTATCAATAAATTAGTAGAAAAATTTTAAGAAGTGAGTTAATATTTTTAAAAGAAAAATAAACGTAGTGACGAGAACGAAATTGAAGAATGTATCAGTCGTTCAATTTCCCAGTTTCTTTAAGTAAATGTTCCAAAAGAAAGTTTTGTCTAAAGAAGAAAAAAAGAAAATCAAAATTCTGGGAGAACAAATGATAAAAGTTTCAGAAGTTAATCAGTGAAAGAAGAAAAATCGATTCAAACACCTAAAATTGCCTAAGCCACTTTAAAAGATGGAGGAAAAAAAACTTTGGAAATGAAGAATATGAAACATGAAACTCAACCGAGATATACTTCAAAAGAATTTAACCAGCTTTGTTAAAAAAAAAAAAAAAATGCGTTTTTATAAAGAAGGACAACATTTTAAAATGAGAAAGATATAAGCTTTAAATAGATGATGCAAATGATGAAAAGCGTATATATAAATATTAATTTCAAATTATTTTTTTAAAATTACTTATAATTTGAAACTTATTTTCTTAAGAATTTGTAATTGTGCCAGTTTCTTAAGATGAAGAAGAAAATATTTTTATAAGATAGATATTCCAAGAAATATCGAAAATTAAATGGAATTGACACAACAAATATTAACAATAGAGTGTAGCAAGCTGAAATAAACCTGCTTTAGTGAGTTTGAGCAAAAAAATGTATCTTTATATATATGTTATGGTTAAAATGTTACTAATTTATATTTTATTTTAAATATATGCTATGGTTAAAATGTTACTAATTTATATTTTATTTTAAATATGCTATGGTTAAAATGTTACTAATTTATATTTTATTTTAAATATATTTTATGGTTAAAATATTACTAATTTATATTTTATTTTTAAATATATGTTATGGTTAAAATGTTACTAATTTATATTTCATTTTTAAATATATTTTATGGTTAAAATATTACTAATTTATATTTTATTTTTAAATATATTTTATGGTTAAAATGTTACTAATTTATATTTTATTTTTAAATATATGTTAGGGTTAAAATTTTACTAATTTATATTTTATTTTAAATATATGTTATGGTTAAAATGTTACTAATTTATATTTATTTTAAATGTATATTATGGTTAAAATTTTAATAATTTATATTATATTTTACGGAATGTGGGTTACAAAACAACTTCAAAAATAAGCACAAAAATAAAGAAAGGCTACAATAATCAAACAGATGAATCAAGATGCATCAATACGGAGTAAAAAGTTTTTAATGTCGAGTTGCAATTTTTGTGAAGGACTTAAATGTTTTTCAAAATGTTTTTGGTTTGTATATTTACGAATAAAATAAAGTATTCTTCATAAACAATTTTAATGTAATTAAAAATAAAATTCCATATTATCAGTATCATAGTAATCAGTATGATAATGATAACCATAAATTTTAAAAATATAAATCATAATTTTTTAAAATTAATTCTAAATTTTAAGAAAAATATAATACATTTTTATGAATAAATTATAAATTTTTAAGTAACCATAAATTAAAATGTATAAACTTTTATAATAAATAATTTAAGATAATAATCATAAATGTTTAAGATTAATAAAAATTAATAAGTATATTATCATTTCTTTTTAAGATGAGATAATTTTTGATGTTTGCTAAATACTTTCTTAAAACAAATTAATTTTTATATGGAAAGACAAAAAATATTTCTTCTAGCGTTGCATGAATACGTAATACGATTACAAAGAGTAATAATACAGTATCCAAATCTCTATTAATTTTTTAGTTTTCTATTTACGCTCTGTTATTTATTTAACCCTATTATATGCTCTGTTATTATTTTAGATATATTACTTATAACTTTTTATGTATATAAATTTTAACCAGTTGATAACTGTATTGATTTTTATTGGCCTCTACTTAGAAATCAATTCATATTTTATCAGGTTACCTTCGTGATAAAGATAATAGTTTTATTCGGTTATGTTTATCATGAAACACCATGACTACATTACTGTATTGCTTGAGAAAATTCTGATTTAATACTACATTTACTAGATAAAATCCTTTTTATATCTTTTTGTAAACAACACAAAAAATAAATCGTCGGAATCTTTATTTTGGTAAATACAACACCAATAGCTACTGCACAAAATCTTTTTTTTTTTCTACATCAAACTGTAGCGATGTCAGACATAAGAACTCTAGTAGCCCAATAAAATTTAATATCGGTAAAATCGTCAGAGTTGAAAGTAAAAAATCAAGTGCAGTGTTTGTTGCCAAATGTAAAAGTACATGGCTTCAACTGACGAGCGCAAAGGACAGACATCATTAGTAGCTACACCAATGCGGTGCAAGTGCTTATTAAAAAAATCATGTCCTATTGAGAGTCGGAAATTTGCCGTAAAAACTGCGCAGGGCAAGTCCATAGGGTTGGTTGATAAAACAAGTATATTTTATCAATTTTAATTTTATACAAGTATATTCAAGTAAATACAAGTATATTCATAGTAATACAAGTCTATTCAATCAATTTTATTTTTATATAACAATATGTTTTATCAGTCGAAAGGAGTTTGTAAGTTTGTCTTAAGGGTCTGTCTATTTTCTTCTTTACCTCAGAACTAAATGGATGAAAGGATAAAGGAAATTGTGGATGTGGTAACTTAGAACCATTTTGGGCTCAGAGACCGGCCTTTTCATTTCCATGCAACGACAATGCCTGGGGATCCACTGAAACGCAATCTCCCAGCCAGAAGCAATTGCATTGGATAGATTTATCTTAGCCTCTTCAACAAGGAAGCAATCATTAGGTGTATAGGAGACAGTTGCAATAATTGCAGCTTCGGAGTCAATAAAGTCAGTAGTTAGCTCCAGTAGTCAGTAGTTAGCCTAAGAAGGTTTAAAATTACATTCCTTATGGCAAAAATATCAGCATCAAAATTGGAGGCATTAAGACCAAGTGCATATGATTCCTCAAAAAATCCTTTAGACCAGTATTTCCAGCCAGTAATCGACCAGTAATCCAGACAGTGACCGGCACCAGTATTTCCATCACACTTACAGCCATCGGTATAAGTGTGGATCCATTCAGAATCAGGGTAATTTATAGTAATAACCTCTAAAGAAAAGGCCTGAAGTTATTGCACAGAATCGCAAATTACTCGATGTCAACACCCTTGCACGCAAAGGCAATAACTACATTTAAGTAGCATACATAATATTAGTCGCCCTTTAGTTAAACGTGTTTATTAACTAACACAGAATGGAGTATTAATCAGGACACTTTATTAATCATAAGATATAATTCGTGTTCTTCACTGTGGGATCAATTTCGTAATGGTACGGAATATGATGGAAGCAGAACAACATGTATTTATTTAATAAAACGCAAATTAATTCACAATATTTCAAGTTAAAGTTAACAATAAATAAAATAGGTTGTATTTCGCTACCTTTTCAGTTAACCAGACCTATTTTATTAGCAAATAAAAATGGCGTCGTATCGAAAATTATAACACCAAAATATCGCTGATCATAAAAGTAATCGAAATATCAAAAGTTTTTAACACATTAAAAATTGACAACATTGTAAATAAAATGGAATAAAATAATCATTAATAAATAAATACTAATAAGATTAAATATAAAATAGAAATCAAATTACGATTATAAAAATTAACTACAAAAAAGGAATTATTCTTTGAAAGGGAATTTTGTCTAGACTTGTTCTTTCCAAACGATTTAAAATAAAATTATTTCTATTTCAAACAACAAAAATATTTAATTTTTACAGAAAAAAATCAAAAGGGAGAAATTTATTTAGAGTAAAATAAAATAAAAAATGTTTGGAAATATTGAAAAAAAGTCATTTAAAATAAAGAAAATAATAAATTCCAATTTAATGTTTATTTTAATTATTATTTTGATCACTAAAAATTAAGTTTTTGTTTTGGAAAATTCAAAAAACAAATGTAATTTTTCATAATACTTTTGACCCTAATTTAATAATTTATTAAGTTTTCGAAAAATATTTTTTAGTCACACTATTAATCTTTGAGTTTGTTGGAAATTGTTTAGTATTTTTTAATAAATCCAAAAATAATAAATTAATTTTTCACATCTTTTCTATGAGATTAAGACTACAAACGTTAAAAGATTAATAAATATTCACTGTTTTTACCTTTTTTTTTTATAATAACAGCATTATTTCAAATGATAAGAAAGTTTATTGAATTAAAGTAATTCAATAATTTATATTCGATGCTAGACGAAACTGAAGAGATAATTCACAATGAAGTTTTTATTACAAATTCAAGACCTGGTATAGTGTTTGAAGAAATAATAAGAAACTTTAATGTTATTTATGTCTGTAAGAGATGTTTTGCATAGATAATGGAATATGAAGTAAAGGAATTAGGTGTATTTAATATTTCAGGAATATTTTCCTGGATGTATTATGGTAAAGTTCTTGAAAAGTTACAATACGAAATTAAAAAAAACAATATTAAATTTTTTGGTTTTTAAAAACATTTAATTATCACGATTGTTTCTATAATGAATTTAATTTATGTTTAAGTATTATATTTTAATTCATTTTTATTAATAAATAAATTAAACAATATGTTGTTTAATTCTTATTTGCTGTTTTCTATGTACCCTAGTGATATTTTTGAAGAAGGCAAAAATTATTTTTTATTACATGAAAAGTAATCTCGAAATCTTGTTTAATTTTCGAATGATTTTAACTCTTTGAATTCTGCACGTTTACATTCAGAAATCAATATTCTACACTGAAAATAAAATATGTAAATTTAGAAAATATCTTACTTACATTTCAATATTTTATCGATAATATATGCATTTACTGCTCATGTTCTTCTATGGTCCAACTCCCCCATGACGGGCAATTTGTTTCAACTTCATTGAAAAAAATATTCATGACTTGACTTTTTTATATTTACCTTTATAAAAAATAAACCAATGAATGCTTTGAAAAATTAAGTCTTGATCCAAAATCTGGCAGGTAACGAATGATGATAAATAACTTAATAAATAAGATGCTTTATTTCTTATTATAAAAAAAAAAATTCTGTCCGATAGTATATTTTACAGTAATGAATATATGATTTTTTTCAAATTTTAAAACATTGTCTGCATTTATGCTATTTGTAAAAATTTCAAAAGAGAACTTGTAATACTAGCAATTTTAATATATTGATCGTAATTGTTTTTATATTTTGGGAAAATTTTTCTAAATTGTGCTGATTTTTTTTTCTATAAAATTAAAACAAGTGGATTAATTTATATCAATACTACTTTGGTTAATTTATTTATATATTGATAAAAATTAAATGTTGTTGTAAAGTATATAAAAAGATAAGAAGAAATAATCTCAATAAGGAATACTAGCCAAATTTCTAAAATAATAATAATGGTTCTGTTAAATAGGTGAGATTAATTATACATAATATAATTATCTGAAATTAAATACATAAAGTTGTTTATTTAAGTTAATTAGAATTTTAAAATCGAAAAACAAAAGTCCATTTTTAAGAGCTTTTATAATTTTTTTTTTTAGTACATATGTATCTGTTTAGATAAAAAAGATTATGTGAATCATATAAATATTGAAAATTATTGTAAATAAGTTAGAACACTTATATGGATATAATTTACAATATTTATGTAATATAAAATTCTTAAAATATTAAAATAGTAATCAAGCAAATCAATGTATAAAAGACTTCTTCATTTTTACATCAAAATAGCATAATTAGATGATATTTTTACAAAACCTTTCCGTTAGTCGAGAACTACGTACATCATATAATAAAAATGTACTGCAGAAAAAGCAATTAACTCCTGGAATTACAGTCCATGTTGGATCATAGAGCATCTGTCTACTGGATACAAAACACGAGATGTTTTCTTTTTATAAAGTAGAGTTGTTAATATACGTCAACTCTCTAAAATAATATTAGACCGGGGAAACTACGGTTTTAAGTGGATTCAAACCACTACAGGCATCGTACGGTACCGATAGTCGAGCCCGAAGCCTGTTGCACCGTCGGATATCTAGTCACTCGGCAACCAGGACTTTACGACTCTTATATTATTATTAAATAAAGTTTAGTTTATATTAATATAAGGTCATTGAGTTAATAAATTTATAAATGCAACATTAAACAAAAAATTTATCTGTTTAGGCGCTCATTTAGATATTAGAGATATATCTTTTATAATTAAAAATTATAAAATTATATCGCATGAATAACATGCATTTGAAGATTCAATTAACAGGCATACAAAAATATTTTAATATATTTTTTTAAATTACAAATTAATTTATTTATTCTTTTATTAAGGAAATTTTTAAAAGCTTTACTTAAAAATTTAGTTTTTACCTGCAGACAATACACGGGCAATCAATGTATCCATGGATCATTTCCTACGAAATTTAGTTAGAGGAATTATTCACTAAGTATTGCTAGGAACGGTTGTCACATTGTCGCATTGTCAGGTATCTGATAATTTTGCGCTCATGCATCCATAAAGTTTCAAAATGCATTGTAAATTATAAATGTGTAAGTATTTCAGTTGTATCTTTTAATTATAATACATTTAAAACCAATATACACTCAGTCTCAAAAGGGAACAAATGCAGAAATTTAAGAAATAAAAAATAAAAAAAAAAATAATTTTACAACAATGTGACATTTCAAAAAGCTAAACAAAATTTTATAAAATTAAGTGATAAAAATCAAATTACAACTCCAGAATATGCAAAAACTATAAAGTGACGTCAATCTTGCATAAAGGAGGAGAAATTTTTTTGGAATGTCACACAACTTCACCCTTAGTTAAGCAGGGATGGCAAAAAAACATTGCACGATGTTATTTAAAACACAATCTTGCTGATGCGTTCAACAAGTCATGATATAAATGTTCCAGTTAAAAATGACTCCAAGAAAAGAAATTGATAATGACATTTGGAAGTTGATATAGTTCAATATATAGACTCAATATTTAGTTTTTATAATATAAGAGAAAAAAAAAATCTGAGTATAAATCGGCTTACTGTCCAAACTTTTTATGAATTACTATAATAATAAAATGAGCAAATTGAGGTTAAATCCAAACTTATCTGATCTTCAACTAAAGATATGTTTTGTGCCGAGAACTAGTAAAATGGTACAATTCGAAGAATCAGATCTGAAAGACTTCATGGATTTCTGTGGCAAATCATTTATTCAGAGCAAATAAATAAAAAGTCGAATATTTCAGATATCATGAACTCATAATGATTTTTGTTTTGCTTTTTACCATTCAATTTCTTAAGTGATGGACGTGGCAAACTTTGGCGGCTGAGAAAAAGTAAATGTAGCTCCAACAGTGCATGGTGAAAAGAAATTATGACCTGGTATTAAAAAGGGCAGAACAGGTTGTTAAAAATTAACATCCGTTGAGGATGCGATGGATCTTTTCAAATATTTGCAGATATTACAAGATAACGTGCAGGCATTTGTTGAAAGTTCACTGCTTGGAAGAAATTGGATCTTTCAACATGACTTTAATCAAAAACACTCGGCGAAGATTGTGAAAGAATTATCCTTTACATAGTACCTACACAGATCAGTACCACTTGTCGGTCGTCAAATTTGAATAACATCCAGCAAAACATACTGGATTAACTCGACAAACGAGTTAGTAGACACTGGGTCTGATATACCTTAAAAAATGCACTGTCGTAAGTATAATCTGAAATTACGCTAGATGCCACACAAAATCTTTTTCTTCTTCAATATCTGGGAGATTACAAACCGTTATTGATTCACAAGACCAAATTACAAGATATTAAATTATTAACAATTGTATAAATTATACTAAGTTTTTATTTTCCGTGAAGTGTGTATGTACACTTTTGTATTATGTGATTTCATAAATTATTTTTCATTCACGAGTTTAAAATAACATAACATAAATATTGGTTTTTCTACATAAATACAGGTGAACACAATATAGATTTCAATATAAAAATTTTGCAGCTTTTTTTTTTTTTTTTTCATTGCATAGAAATATGCCATTTTCAGAGCATTTTTGATGTGATTGATTGATTGTGTGTCCATTGTCTTCTCTAACAATTTAATATAGTTAAATGAATGGCTAGGATAGGATATTATAAATGTGTATATTAATAACATATATTCAATGATACTGTAGGTATCAAGTATGGATTACAATTGTCATAAATATGTATTAATTATGCATTCATTATGCATTACGATTACCACAAATATGCATTAAAATGTGGAAACGATAACCTCATTTAAGTCCTTTTAGATGAAGTTAATCCTATACTATATGTACAACCATTCAATGTGCTTATTGTATAAAAGGTAAACTATAACCAATAATACTTAAGTCTTATTAATTGCAGTTCATTCTTTAATAATATATTTGCATTCAATATGTTTATAACATTACAATATAAATATATAAGAATATAAATATATTTTTAATAATCAATAAGCATTATAATCTTAAGTAATTTTCACTGTACTTCATAAACGACTATGCATCGAAAACGTCAAATAGATTCAGTACAGAATAGGATTGCCACGAGTAAACGTTTAATATTTCATACAATTATTAAAAGTATTCAAAAAGTTTAAATTAATAGCGAAATATTGAATTTAATTGCATTCAATTATACTCTATTTATATTTAATTGCATTCCACTCTATTTAATTTATTTTTAATTGAATTCCATTCAATTTTAATCTATCTACTTTTAAAAGGCATGTTTATAATATAAGCCTATATATTTCGTACAGTTATAGAACAGCCAATAACAGGATATTAATTGAGAAAGGTTGAATATTAATATCCAGCATCTAATAATCACATATACGTGCATTCAGAAAATTGAAGATTGATGGATGTGCAATACATTCGTTTTGGGGTTCTCTGACCTCCATATTGACGGACAGACCAATTGCTGTGGAACAGATGATTCTTCTTCTCGGGGCTCATTTTCGCCATCACTTTACGACCAGAAGTTCATTGCCGCCGGTGATAACTCATTTTCGGGAAAAGAAAAACATGGTGCCGGAACTAACGGGAAGGCGGAATTTCTGCAAAACTGGGTCAACAGAAATGTGATAGAAACTGGGGAAAGAAACACGAGAGGCGACAAATTCGCACTCACCAAATGTTCTAGTGAGGGTGAGAAAAAAAAATGGTTGTCTAAACAAAAACCATGGAATGTTATTTTGTTCGAAATAGGATACTGGAAAACTTTTCCTTTGCAATAAATTATTAGAGCACGTTTGTTTTGTTTCACGGTGCATTTGTGAGAAAAGAAGCACTAACCGTTAATAATGGATGCATGTCTAATTCGAAAAAAAATTTTCTTTTGTAGAATTTACGAAAAATAAATTTTAAATGTTTATAACTTTAAGATGAAGTACTATTGTTTTAAAGTTATAAACATTTCAAATTTATTTTAAACAAATATGCTTTATAATCATGTATGTGATATAAAACGCTTTATTTTCCTTGTATATAGTATTAATCATTTATAACAGGATTTGATTCCGTGGTATTAAATACTAATCCATTGCTGAAATTTGAATTCTTTTGAAATGCTTTTTTATGTTCTTTGTAAAATTATAAGATAAAATATTATTATTTTTAAGCTATCAACATTTCAAAATTATTTTAAACAAATATGCTTTATGATGAGATAACCATGTTTGCGATATAAAACACTTGGTGTGCCTTGCATCTTAATCATGTATAATATGATTTGACTTTGTGGTATTAAATACCAACCCATTGCTGAAATTTGAATTTGTTTTCAGTGTTTTTTATGTTCTTTATAAAATATAAGATAAAGTATTATTATTTTTAAGTTATCAACATTTCAAATTTATTTTAAACAAATATGCTTTTTATGATGATATAACCATGTTTGAGACAGAAAGCCCCCCTAGTTTGCTTTGGATCTTAATTATGTATAATATGATTTGACTATGCGGTATTAAATAATAACCCATTTCTGAAATTTGAATTCTTTTTAAGTGCTTTTTATGTTCTCTGAAAAATATTAAAGAATTCTACTTCCTACTTACTTCTCTTGCCTCATTCTTTAATAATGCAACGAATCATTTTAATATTAAAGCTCATAAATAATCATGGTAAATTAATTCTAAAAAGCAATGAAAACTCATTAAAAACACCGGGATTGTCTTCAATCTGCATAAAATATGTATTTAAAAAACATTAATATGTAAATAGAAGCAGTTTATTTAGTATACAATAGAGCGAGAATAAGTAAAAGTAAACTTTTCAAGAAAATGCATCTTTCTTTTGCCGGGGAATATTGTTGTTTTGGAAAAGAATATTATGCAGAAATGTCTTTATAAAACCTAATAATTAACATTTTAAAATTATTATTTAATGTGTACTCTTCATGTAATATTTATAACTCTGATAAATTTTTCACGCAAACGTAGATTTGGAAAAAAATACACAAAATTAATTTCATTTATTTATTTATTTTTTTTTTTATAAATCTCAGGGAAAAATTAAATATACGCAAATATAATTAACTTTAAACACTGAAGCGTATTTGTTCTTTTGATTATTGCGTGCAATAAGAGTTTTACTTCAGTTAAAATATTATAAATTTAAATCAGAAATCAAATGTAATTATGATTTTATTTATTCTGAGTTTCTAAAGATGTTTGGTAACTGTGGTTCTTTAAATTTGTGTTCTCTAAAAATAAAAATAAAAGATTATTTAAAAATACTAACAGACGATGTTATATTCATTATACTACTGTGTCCAAAAGTAAGACCCATTTTCAATTTAATATTCAAGGGGGATTATGAAATTTCATTTTTTTTTTTTTTTTAGGTTACTGCACTGTCTTTGACATCTGTGTGGTGACATCAAAATATTCATTAGAGTTCGAGTTACGCTTGGCTTTGTGAGACGCTAAAACTGATTCCGACGATTTTGAAATGTCTGAATTAATTGAGCAAAGAAATTGCATTTAATTTTGTTTCCAGAAACGTATAGAATGTTGCAGAAGGGACTCGGTAAACCATCAACCTCAACCGACAAAGCTCAAGTCCAAAAATTAAAGATTTGGTGTTTGCAAGCCGTCGATATACAATTAGAGACCTTGCTGATGATATTGGAATTTCAAAAGGATCGGTCAATACTATTTTAGGCCTCGGCCTAAATTAGGCAAAATCTCGATTGGTACCGAAAACACTGAATGCGCCAGCTCACACTGCACTGATTATTCGTGACTTTTTCGAAAATAATGAAACACATATTGGTCCACAACCACCGTATTCACACCGTGCGACTTCTGGCTATTCCTTAAACTCAAAAGACCACTTTGGGGACACCGTTTTGAGTCGATTTAAGGGATTCAACGTGAATCGCCGCGCGCTTTGAGGGCCATCCCTGCCGATGACTTTTTAGTATGCATTGAGGATTGGAAAAAAGTTGGCATAAGTGCATTGTGTCCGGAGGGGATTACTTTGAAGGCAATGAAATAAATTTGGAAGAATAAATAAATTTTTTGAAAAAAAAATGATCTTACTTTTGCGCACAGTAGTAAAATATTATTTTCAAGTATTTTTGAAATGTAACGTTATTGTTAGACTTTCTATAATTTTAAAGAACATTTTATTTCTTCTCGTCCTGAGCATATAATTTAATTTTGAATTTTTTTTTTTTTTATGAAAACCTCAATGCGTTAAAAGAATTTTTATATATAGAAAATATTTAAATCTAATTTTTATTATATAATTTATTTCAATTTTAAGACGAAATATTATTTCATCATAAAGTTCTATACATGTGTGTTAAATATGAAAAAAGAATTCAGAATTTAAAATCAAATAAAAAAGGAATTAATTAAAGAATTTAATCAATATAAAATAATTTTCATAAAAAATTAGTAGTGCGTTGGAATTTTTTTACTTCTTGTTTAAAATAATTTTTAAAAAATAAATATTTGTACCAAACATTAATATCAATTTCATGTAATATTGATGATATAAAATAAGTATTTGCTAAATTTTTCAAAATAGAGAATTAGAATTATTATTATTTTTAGAATTTTAAATTAATACAGTACTTTTTAAAATTTTTAAAAAAAAAATATCAAAATAATAAATTTAATAACCTAAATGCAATATCACGCAATTAAAAATTTAAGGCCTTTGGTGAATAAAAAAATATTCGAGTTATTTGAAAACTAATTCTTTTCAAAAGAAGAATTCTCTAAAATAAATGAATTACCAAAAGAGGCATAATTGAAATCACAATTCCTTGAAAAAAAAAAAAATCTGCAAAATTCCTAAAAACATTTTTTTAAGTTTTAATTATCTAAAATCAATAATTTACTCATATTTAAACAACCTTGATCCAAACTTAAATTTTAAAAAAAAAAATGAAATATTTATCTCTAAAGGATTATGCACTAAGCAGTTTCCTTTCATATTAACCTTTTGCAGCATTTACATTTTTTAGGGTAGTTGGTAACAAAGTTCACATTTTTTTAATTTATTGTTTTTACAGAAAATTAATATTTGCTAGATTATTTTCCCAAAGTCCATTAACAATGAAAAAAATATCACGGTTTATCCGGCAGATATTATTGATTTATGTATCTTTCCATCTTAAATAATTCATTGCTAAGCTATGTATCGATGAAAATAGTTCTCAAATCGTCATGAAAAATATTGTACAAGACTATTATATAAGAAAATAGTGTCCCTTCAATGCATAAATAAATTCTCCACTATTCAAAACGCTAGGTATTTTTTGATATCTCTTTACTATTTTTTGCTGATACAAAATGGAAATAAAGAATGTGTTAAACACAAATTTAAATAATTTCTCATTCAATTAAAAAAATGTGGTTAATTTTTGAAATTGCTGTTAATGAATTGCTTTGATAAATCTGAATATGATGAATATTATTTAATTTATAATAAAAATATAAATTAATTCATGATTTTTAATTAGTTAATTGTCAATGATATTTGAATAAATAATTCATAACAGTAATACTAAAATATTTAAAATATATGATACACTTTGAGCTATAAATTAGAATGATCTTTTGCAACAGAATTACATAAAAGTCTACATAAAACAAACGTTTTGTGAAACGTCGTTTGTATTTGTGTTTTTTTTTTCTTTTGATTAATTACGATTAATGACAACTCTAATTCCATTTTTAACCCTCAGTGACAAATCTAACAAATCTATAGAACTTCTATCATAATGTTCAGCCCTTCAACTTCGAATACTTCCGGTGGTATGGATGTTTATTTGTAGTACGGAATCCAACTTAAATTGTGGGGACTAATTAGTCTAAAGTGTGCAAAAAGAATGATTGTAGAGCGACACACCAAATCAAACATTCAGCCGTGGTTCAACGTCAATCCTGCTGACAAGAAATAATGTGTATCCAAATTAGTTTATTTTGAGTTTATAGTGGAATATGAAATAAAGTGTCCAAGGAGAAATTACGCGACAATCAAATAAAAAAAGTTTATGGTCAGCAGTTAAGATGCTTGAAAGCAGTTTTGCAGTAAAAACGATTTTTGTAGAGAAACAGAAAAGGATTGATCCGGCAGCATAACAGCGAACTCCACACTGCAAGAATGACTAAGAGTTTACGAAGGAGAATTTGACTGCATTATACTTCATCCACCATATTTTCTCGACATTGCTTCAGCATATTTTTACAGCATATTTTTCAGCATTGTTTACAAAAACCTTTTGAAGGACATATACTGATTTTTAGAAAATAGATTAAAAAAATTATACTAGTCATTAAAAATCGAATGAATTTCATAAAAAGAAAAGGTTTCATAAAGCTGATCGGAAGATGTCACTGAAAATAAGTAATTTTGTTGATTAAATAAAAACATTTCTATCTCTTTTTTTATTAAAAAAAACGGAAAAAATATTTTGTTACAAGATATTTTGCAAAAGTTCTGGTTTTGAAACTTTGACATAATCCTTTTGAGTTTGACAAATTCCTATTCTCTATTTCCAACATCAACCACAGCTGTAGTTTGTGAAAGAAGGAAATTCTTAAAATTTATTTTATAATCTCATCCAGCCCTTACAATTTTTTCGATAAGTCATAGCAATTGAAATTGTCGAACTGCAGTGGAAGAAAATCCAAGTCAGAGTAGAACCAAACAAAAAATAAATAAATATATATTTATAGATTAATACATTTTTGTATATTTTTCAGTTTTACTTCTATCGGAAAAACGGACAGTACAATTTATAAATTTCTTATATTTATTTTAGTTTATTGCGACGATAGATATTTTTGTAATATTAAACTGGAGAATTCAGCTGATTCTGGAGCCCCCATGTGATTTTGCAATAGCCTCAAAGTCATTTTGCATCCTAGAAAACAAAATAGTCAAAAATCCAAGTCAGAGTAGAACCAAACAGAAACAGATAAATATATATTGAGAGATTAATATATTGTTGTATATTTTTTTTCCAGTTTTTCTCCCATTGGAAAAACGAACTGTACGTTCTACTATGTATACAAATTCTTTATATTTACTATTTTATTGCGATAAAGTATATTTTCTTGTAATATTAAACTTGAGAATTCGGTTGATTCAGAATACCCATGTGATATTGCAACAGCTTCAAAAAATTGTTAAGATGAAAAGCTGCATCTAGAAAACAAGTCAGTCAAAATCCAAGTCAAAAGAGTAAGACCAAAATAGATAAATATATATTTATAGATTAATATATTTTTGTATATTTTGTTGAATTTTCCAATATTTATTTTCAGTTTATTGCGACGATAGATATTTTTGTAATATTAAACTTGAGAAGTCAGCTGATTCTGGAGCCCCCATGTGATTTTGCAATAGCCTCAAAGTCATTAAGATTGCATCTAGAAAACAAGATTGTCAAAAATCCAAGTCAGAGTAGAACCAACAGAAAAATATATATTGAGAGATTAATATATTGTTGTAAATTTTTCCAGTTTTTCTCCCATTGGAAAAACGAACTGTACATTCTACTATATACAAATTCTTTTATATTTACTATTTTATTGCGACAAAGTATATTTTCTTGTAATATTAAACTTGAGAATTCGGTCGATTCAGAATCCCCATGTGATATTGCAACAGCCTCAAAATTGTTAAGATCGAAAATGCTGCATCCTAGAAAACAAGTCAGTCAAAAATCAAGTCAGAGTAGAACCGAAGAAAATAGATAAATATATATTTATAGATTAACATATTTTTGTATATTTTGTTGAATTTTTCTCCAATATTTATTTCAGTTTATTGCGACGATAGATATTTTTTGTAATATTAAACTTGAGAATGCGGCTGATTCGGGAACCCTTGTGATTTTTGCAAAACAGCTTCAAAGTCATTAAGATCGAAAGACTGCATCCTAGAAAACAAGTCAGTCAAAATTCAACTCCAGAGTAGTGCAGAAGAAAAAATAGATAAATATATATTTATGGATTAATATATTTTTGTTTGTACTTCTCCTATTGGAAAACGAACAGTATATCCACTACTATATATATAAATTCCTTATATTTATTTCGATTTATTGCGACGATAGATATTTTGTAATATTAAACTTGAGAATGCGGCTGATTCGGGAACCCCCTGTGATTTTGCAACAGCCTCAAAGTCGTTAAGATAGAAAGATTGCATCCTAGAAAAACAAACCAGTCAAAAATTCAAGTCAGAGTAGAACCAAACAAAAATAGATAAATATATATTTATAGATTAAAATATTTTGTATATTTTTTTTTTCAGTTTTTCTTCTATTGGACAAACGAACAATACGTTCACCCCAATATATGAATTCCTTATATTTATTTCAGTTTATTGCGACGATGGATATTTTTCTTGTAATATTAAACTTGAGAATTCAGCTGATTCGGGAACCCCCCATGTGATTTTGCAACAGCCTCCTCACGTCGTTAAGACTGCGTCCTAGAAAACAAAGAGTCTGTATTAAAGGAAAAGAGAAGAAGGAGGATAAGGGAAACAAATATTTACCCTATCTATAGCTGCCGAACCATCCCGTTCCAGTGACCCCTGGCGTTTCGGGAGCCATATGATCCGTCACGAACCTCAGCCTCAGCTCGTAGCGCGCGAAATCCCAGGATGCGTGACATCTCCTTGAGAAGATCCACGCAAAAGCCCTCGTACAGCTCGTTGCTGCCTTTTTTGTTTGATCTTCCGGCTTCTTGATCATCATGTAAGGTGGATTCTGTAAGAGATTGTTTCGGTTAAAAAGACTGTTCTATGTCGTGTTTTTATTCAGTCACAACAAAATAAGAAATGTTTCAAATGGTGGCTTGCATTTTTTATATTTTCTTTCTATATATCGCATAATTCAAAAGTAGATCAATATCCTTTAGAAGAGTGGTTCACCCATTGTTTTAGAATTTCGTTCGTGTCGGTCTCTTTAAAAGGAGTTTGATTCCTTCATCACCATTTGATAACTCATATATAGAGTGTTATTGCAGAAATTAAATAATTTAATTATCAAAAATTAAATAAATTGGCTTATTATTTAAAACAATAAAATGTTAGATTTATACAAGGATCGTTAAAAATATGAAAACATGATGTGACAACAAATGCTAATAGTCTAAAATTTCAACTTATTGATCCCTTTGTTTGATCTTCCGGCTTCGGTTCGATTTTTTTCGGTTAAAAGACTGTTTTATGTCCTGCTTTTATACTGTTACAACAAAATAAGGAACCTTTCAAATGGTGGCTTGTATTTTCTATTTTGGTGTATCCACCTATATATCTCTGCATATCACATAATTCAAAAAGTAGATAAATATCCTTTAGAATAGTGGTTCACCATTTTTTTTAGAATTTCTTTCGTTAAAGGTGTTTGATAACTCATATATAGAGTGATAATGCAGAAATTAAAAAAAAATATTCATCAAACATATCTTGATTGGCCTATTATTTAAACAGACAAATTCGGTTAAAAGTTTTCGGTTTTAAGTTGTTTCTGGTTAAAAGACTTTTTTTATGTCGTGCTTTTATTCAGTAACAACAAAATAGGAATTTTTCAAATGGTAGCTTGTATTTGCATTTTTTTTTTTTTTTTTTTTTGCGTTCTATGTATCTCTATATGTCATAATTCAAAAAGTAGATCAATATCCTTCAGAATAGTGGTTCACCAATTTTTTTTTAGAATTTCTTTTCGGGGCAACCTCTTTAAAAGGTATTTGATAGCTCCTTCATACATTGATATCACTGATATATAGAGTGTTAATGCAGAAATTTAAAATTTTAATCATGAAACAAATTAAATAAATTGGCCTATTATTTAAGATAATAAAAGTTTAGATTTACACAAGGAACATTAAAAAAATCAAAACCAGAATGTGACAATTAACGCTAGTAGACTAAAATTTCAATTTATTGATCCCTTTTGGGATCGCCTTAGTTATTCCAGATTTGGGAACAACTGCCCAATAGTTATAGATTGTAGAATAAATTGTAAATTACCGATAAAGTGAGAAATTTAATCATTGAACTAATATTTTATCAATGATAAAAATTATCGAATTAGGAAATCATATACAGATTTATTTAGTTTGTTTTTATGTAATAGTTTAAAAAGCACGGTATTCAGAAATCATTGGAATTAGAAAAATAAAAACTATTTTGTTAAAAATGTATAATATGTAAAATAGCTATTGTGACAAATATTCAATAACAATAATAATTCACTGTGATGTTTAAAAGTATTTTATTTCAAAAGTAATAAAACCTTTGAAATAAATATTTACCTTTTGTATCAAACTATTGTATTAGAAGGTAAATATTTAGTTTATGTTGTATCAAATATTACCAAAACCTTGTATAAAACTTGAATAGAAAAACATATAATATTATGGCTAGTGAAGACGATTCCTTTATATTAAATTTTTATACAAAGTAACATATAATATACAAATTAATATATATATATATATATATATTTTTGTCGTCTACCATTTTTTAATCAATGAATACATAAATATTTTATTATTGAAATAAATAAATTTTATTTATATATCAATAAATGTAAATCATTGTAAATACAATAAAACACTAACTTTATTATTTTTAGATTAATTTAAAAATATAGAAATTGCAAAAATGAATAAAATAAATACATACAAATCTGAGTGTTTTAAAGGAATTAGGCAAGTATTCATAATTCATTATACTTTTAAAAAATGCAAATCTTTAACAATTATTTTCATAATTATTTTGGGTTATTTATGACAGTAATAATAATTTAATTGAGGTAAATAAATAAATTGGATGGTCTGAAAATGGTTCATAATTGATTAAAAATATTCTCCTGAAAATTACTAGTGTCTCTTTTTATTTTCCACTGAAGTGTTTGAAAATATTAAAAAAAAAAAAGTGTTAGATAAATGACGTAGCTTAAAAACATAAAAACTGGAAATTTAAACATTTTTTTAAGATTATTTTTTAATTTATAAATTGCTACATGTTTTTTTTTCTAATGATTACACAAATGGAATTTTTATATATATACGCAAAATTATAGAAAAGCAGAAAAAAAATACAAGAAATGCAAACTGAAAATTAATTATTTAAAAGCTCATACATGTCTGTCATTTGAAAAAAAAAGTTTATTTAAAAATGTGTATACATTTTTCACACCACTTTAAAGTGAAAGTTAAAAAACAGTATACTTTTTTTTTTACTACTGTTTAAACATTACGTTTGGCAGATATTAGTTTTTAGATTTAATAAATATTAGCTCATTTAAATTTAATGCTTTCCATACTTACAGATTTGTATAATATATCTACTGTACGACAATTTTTGCAATTAAAATAAAAAGGACTGAAAAGCATTCATTTTACTGATGAATTATTTGTCCATTCCAATATAGTTTTCTTGAGAATATAAAAATATAAAAATATAATGATGTAAGGAATTTCGTAAAAAAAGGCATTTGTATTCATATACTAAACTTTCACAAGAAAATATAACTGATATAATTATCAGAGAAAAAAAGTATTTCAGTAAAAAACTGATTTCTTTCTTTTCATATACAATACAATAGAACTTCCAAGTCTTTTTACATTCTTTTCGGATTATCTCTATTTTTATTTTTATTTTTGAAAATAATGATATGAAATATTAATTGTAAAATATTTGTATCACTGCAGATTTCACATGCATTAGAATTTTGTTTTTAACTGTTTCGCGATGGTATTTTTAATAATATTTTTTCTGCATGATTCTATTCTTATTAATTCTCACGATTCTATTTTTATTAATTATCGTGATTCTATACTATTAATTCTCGAGATTCTATTCTTATTAATTCTTATGATTCTATAAATTATTCTCATGATTCTATTCTTATTAATTCTCATGATTCTATAAATTATTACAAAATCTAAATTATTAAGTAGAAGCGTTTAAATAAAAAATTATTTCTTAGTAATATATCTAATTTCTAACCTTTAATTTGTATTGTTTTAATATTTTTTTAACACATTGATTATTATAGGTTTTACTTATTGTAAATAAAGAATATCATCTTACATATACATAATTTATTATAATTACTTAATGTAAAAATAAATTAACATAAAATTATAATAATCCAATTAATATGATAATTAGCATTAATGTTTATAGTAAATGGTTTAATTTTCTATCTTAAAGAGTCTCTTTGCAATATTTAATTTTATTAAAGGCAAAATAGAATAATATTTATCACAAAAATACCTCTCAAATTATATCATTAAAAATTTCTATAAATTAAGATTATTATTTTAAAAATATTAATTTAGATTTTATTTATAAACAACTAATAAATTAAGCTAATACAATTAAATTTGTTGTACCACTAAAAGAACAAGAAACGATTTTATATGTTATTAAACTTTAATGAATACTATTATAATTGCTAACATCATTTTTAAAATTACAAAAAATGGAAACAATTTTCTCAATTTCTTTAACGGCCTGTTTCGATAATGTTAACGTTGTTACTTTATTTTTTCATTATTTTGTAACATTAAGCTTGTTGAATAAGCTCAATATCAGATTTATTAAAAATTTTATTATTGCTACTTTACAAAGTAAACGGATAATATTTATCTTTAACAAAATAATTAGGTTATCTTATTATACTCAACAATAACAAAAGACTGTTATTCTCAACAACTATTTTCTTAAGAATTTATTTTTAGCTAATCATATATTTAATTTGTAAAGCAAACACTCAAAAATGTAAAAATTTTAATGATAACAAGAAAATTAACTCCTAAAGCAAACAAAAAATTGTTAAACTATTTGCCATTTTTATTTTCTACCTATAATTTATTGCAAATTATCTCAGCCTTTGTATACAGTATGATACAAGATGTTTGAGAAGAATTTAAAGTATCCAAAAAAAAAAAAATTTGCAAAGAAATCAATTAAGCCATATTATTTTTGAATCCTAAACACATGTGGTGTTTACATTTCAATTTTTTTCTTCTAAGTTTGCCACAATAATATTTATTTATACTATGTTTAAATTTTTACTTGAAATTTTTATTTTCCTAAACAATTATCTTTTTATAGAAAGCGTGGGAATTTATCTGAAAAGATCTCTTAGATTTGTTTTTGGAATATTTTGTAAACATTATTCCAAACAATGAGAAGAATTTAAACTGAAAGACTTCTTCAACATATTTATTTCAGAAAACCTTGAATGAGTATAAAAATTAAATTGATTGATTGTATTTAGTAGCTCCCATAAGTAAATGGATATTGTCATTGAAGTATTAGAATTGAATTTCTTATTATTATTTTTTTTTTTACTTTTTATTTATATAGCAACACTTTTCCATTTTTTTCTTTTATTCCATTTTTCAGTTCATGTTTCGGTTTAGCCTCTCGTTTTCTTATTGTGACATCTAGTTCCACCCACAAAATGTTCGATAAGGTTTAATTTTATGATTGAAGGGATTGTCGGTGACAACTAAAAAGATATTAAAGATAAATGTTGAAACCACTGTGTAAACGATCGTTATCTTGATAAACGCTAAATTCGCTCTTAATACCTTTAGTATTGTCTGTGTGAAGTTGTTTTTTAAAAAATATTTCAACTAGATAAGGTACTTATATTATAACATCTTTAATTATAAAATTTTCTAGTCCTGATGTTGACATGCATTCCTACACAAGGACAACTCATTCTACATGCTTTATTGTTCCATCCATGCTTTAAAAAAATCAAGCTCTTAAATAATTTTATTTCATTCTTTTGGTTCTCATGGTTCTTTATAATAATAAATTCCATGATAATCAAAACTTTTACCTTGCCTTCGTTCGCAAGGGGATGTGTTTCTGGATAAGAAACTGGGTTTATTTATCATGGATTTCGTGGCTTCAAATCAGAAGTCTCTAGTTCTTTGCACTTCCAATATATTTCTTCTGATAAGCAGTAACGGATTTAGGCTTAGGCCCGCGAAGCTCAGGCCTAGGGCGGCAAATTTGTAGGGGCTCCAAAATTTTCGAGGCGGCAAAAATTTAAAATCGTTTTTGTTTTTTATCAACTGTAAGACTGAATTTCAAAGCTTCTTTTCTTGATTTTACAACCTCAAGTTGTCAATATTTAAAAGGTAGAAATATTTTTAAATAATTAATCGTATAAGTAGTAAAATTTAAAAATATCCAACAAATATGTACAAACATTTTCATTAAGTATAGCATTTACCTATTGACGTTAGATATTTCATAAATTTTTCTTAAAAACCTATATGTAGGGTCTGTTTGCTCATCATCTCAACACAAAATATTAATTTACCATATTTAATTATACCTTTGTCCGGTTACTCAAAAAACTTTATTATTTTTTTTTAATCTCGCATAAAAATGTTATAGTTTTACGTAATGTGAGGCGTTTTTTAAAGATTACCATGATCAATTTAGAAACGTTGTACTTGAACTTGCAAAAATCACAAAAGTATAAAGAAATTGGTCTCGAAACACAAATTAAATGAGTATATTTAATTCATGCCTAAATTCAGTATCTAAATTTAATTCGAATCCATTCGTATTATCATTATTATTATATATAAGGGCGTCAAATTAACTTGAGCCTAGGGTGCCATCGAACCTAAATCCGTCACTGCTGATAAGTACATCAGGATCATTAACGTATTATGCAACTGAAGGTCTCAGAGAAAATTGAGTAATAATTTTTTTTTTCATTAACGCCAAGTCAGTAAATGTTACGATGCTGAGCTTCGCATTGTTCCAAATTCTTTTAGGAAGAGACTTCGAATAAACTTAGATGTATAGCCACAACTTTTTTTCGATTTAAATGCGATTATCTTGTTCGGATAATTTTATGACAAGAGAAACACTGTAAGGTCCTATATTCAGCAACTGACCCCTTTACCTAATTTATAAAGATTATATACCATAGTAAAAAATAATATAATAAATAAGATAAAGCCAACCATATTAAAAAAATACTTTTGCTATCTCAAAACGAAAACAAATGATATTTAAAACTATGTTCTTAAATAAGAAATAAATAACAAATTATTAATGAAAAGTAATTTTATTAATGAATTTTTCCTAAAAGACTTAGGACTTTATAGAGTTTTGTGTCTTATTTTCTTTTTATTTGTTTTTTTAATACTTAATATTTTTACAGAAAACTTAATTGTCACAAGCCTAAATTTAATTTTTAAAAGATGGCATTAATAGTTTTTAAATAAAAGATTGTATTGGAGTTTTTTTTTTTTATTGGAAAAATGTACAGTTGATGATTTAAAAAAATTAATTTTTCATTAATATACAGAAATCACTGTATAAAAGTAACAGACTCGATTAAAATTGATTTGTGGTACAGAATGCAGCGGAAAAATGAAAATAAAAAGAATTATTTACAGAAGACTTAATTGTCACAAGCTTAAATTAATTTTCATAAAGCAAAAATAATGATACAACAAATCTTTTTAAATTTAATCTTGGTGGGTTTTTTAAAACTTTCTGGCTATATATGTAAACTTAATGTGTATGTATGATTGTTATTTTGAGTAAAATTGATTGCCCTACTTTCTTTAAAGACAGTTAATACAATAATTGATAATACTTCCTCGAAACTAACTAAAATATTTTTTTATGATATTGGTTTGCAAAGGTTTATTTTTAAAGATTTAGTCACCTAAACACAGAAATAACATGAAATATTAATCTGTAATAGATTGATTTATATATTTCTCTACAGAAACTAAATACCCTGGCGTCTAAGTCAATTTCGTTTTTTTTTTTTTTTACTTTGAAGAAATTGTCGATTATTGATTTAGTATTTTTTTCCCTTGTTACGATTCGATTACAGAAAGAAAATTAGATAGGCTATCTTTCTTAGCAGCAATTTTCTGCAAGAATAGATTTTTATTCTCTGGATGTAATGCTAAGAAAACTGAAGAAGCTGCTAGAAACTTTTGTGAACTCTTGGTTTTAGGGACCCCCCCTCTTTTTTTCTTTAAAGTGTCTTGGAACATGACTTTGAATTTATTACTCGATGAAATATATAGTCGACTATAGTTTCCAAATCCAAGACTGAAAATGGCTTTCAGTAAATGGCAGAATTTCATTATCTTGAAACTATTTGAAGCATTAGTAATTTAGTGATTCATTTCAGTAATTCAGTGATTTCATGCATTTCTTAATTGCATTCATTTGGGGTATTGTATGCAGATGTAAGACACACTGAGCAAGAAATACTGAAAGCATTTTATTTTTATTCTCAATTTAAATGATAGATAAATGAATTTTGTTTAAAAGAAAAATTGAACATTAATAAGAATTGTTTTACAGTAAACTTAATTGTCGCAAGTTTAAATTTAATTTTTAAAAAAGATTGCATTAAATAGTTTTTAAATAAAAGATGGTATTATAGTTATTCATTTTTTATTGGAAAAATTGGATCTTGATGATTTTAAAAAATCAATTTTACATTAGTATACAGAAATTACTGTATAAAAGTGATAGACTCGATCAAAATTGAGTTGCGGTACACAATGCAGAGGAAAAATGAAAATAAAAAGAATTATTTTACAGAAAACTTAATTGTAATAAGCCTAAAATTAATTTTTTAAAAGATTTCATTGATAGTTTTTAAATAAAAGATTTTATTGTATTTTTTTCTTTTTTTTTATTGAAAAAATTAGCTGTTGTTGATTTAAAAATAAATTAATTTTACATTAATATACAAAATTACTGTATAAAAAGTGATAGACTCGATCAAAATTGAGTTATGGATCACAATGCAAAGGGGAAAAATAGACATGTCAAGTATTGAAACATCAAAATACCTAAGAGATCTGCATTTTCTTTTTATTTTCATCCTTTCCCTTTTTCCTGTTAAAATTCCAGGGGACGCCCATTTTTATCCGCGCCGTCATTTTTTACACGATTTTAGAAAATTCCATGATGGATTGAAAGTATATAGGAGAAAAGATCAGGTAAATCCTTTCCTCTCTTTTGTCACGGTTCGTGGCTTCTGGTAAAGGTCTTCATGAAAAATGCCTCCAATAGTTGGCGGAATTTCTGGTTCCGATGATTTCAGATTTAAAGTATAAAATAAAAAAGTGCCGTGAATGCATTTAGGCAGTAATAAAAGAAGACACTGTTCTAGTTTCAGAAAGTTTTCTGTGGCCCCTTTTTCCCAGGATAGCAAAGTAGTTTCTTTTTCTTTTCATTAATGAAGTGATTCTCGAGATTGACAACAGGCTTTAAATCATCTGTCCGCACTCTAAGCTAATTAAGAATTTTTTTGTACTTAACAATATATTATTTACTCATTTAGAATGATGGAGAAAGTATTTAGATACGTAACCAATCAAATATTCAGTGAGAGAACTTATGGAGAGAGAGAGAGAGAGATTTCAATGCTTGGATTTAATCTGAGGTCATTGGTATACATAAGATAATACTATGGGTTTAATTGTGCAATAAATTGATGTCGTATTGAAAAAGTATCTAGTTCTAGTGCTGATATAATATCTTAAATTAACATTGAGAATTTGTTTTCAAATCAGTGGTACACAGACTGCAAATATAATTTATATCTCAATAACTTGCACCCTAATTAGCACACAATAACTTCATTTCATCTTCCCCTTAATTTCAGTTTCATCCTAATTGGCACACAATAATAGCAGGAAGGCTTTAAAAAGCCTTTTTAGAAAATAATACAATGAAAAGTTTTACAATCGAATAAAGCCTTTCAAAACAGTGGCAAAAAAAGTAATAGCGATAATAAAAAAAAAACAATTACACAATGACACCCAAGGGGACATAAGCACTCATAAGTGAAAAACCACAAAAATCCTCCTCCTTTTCCTGTATTAGGAAGACAAGTTGCTAAAAGACAGCAATCAAACCCTATATCGTCAAGTTAAAAAATGATTTAAAAAAAGTGAAACATTCCTAACAGTTATATTCCATATTCAGTTAATTAGATAAAAATAAGTTTAAAAATATCAAAATGACCATTAAAGCGAACGACTGAGTTATAATAAAAGGTAAAAACAGCAATTTTAAATTGAACGTCAAGGAAAAAGAAAAGTTAATAGAGCCAAAAGATGTGGAAAATGCATTAAGAGGAGGACCAAACCAATAAATGGCTATTATATAAAAATGATGATGGTTCTAATAAAACTAAAAAATAATCAAAAGATGAAAATTAATTAATTGGTATGTTGATGTAATAAGAGTGATTAAAAAAAAAAAGAAATGGTTCCACTAGATCTAAAGAGACTTAAAAGTTTATTACACAAAAAAACAGATAGACCGAAAGTAATTATAAAACAACTAAAAATAAAAATAGTTCAAAAATTCTAAAAAAGAGAATTAATGAATTTATTATTTACGCTTGTCGGTCAAGAGCTCAGATATACCTTGATGATATAAATCACAAAAATATTAAATGTTGCATGAGATGGGTGTATTTTCTATTGAACCCTTCCCTCCCCCCGATTTCTTAATCCCGTGCAGTTGACAACATCCTCACACCCCAGAAAGCCAAGACAATAAAGTTTGCCAAACCGTTTTATACTTTTAATTTCAAAACTTCAAGCCGTTCACAATCCGAAATATCCCAGTCTGTGAATCTAAAATAAGTATCCTATCTTAGACTTCTTGCACGCCAATTCGAACATTCAAATGAAAAAGAATGTTTGCATAAGATTTATTATTGCATTGTGAAATGGAATGTTAAAAATAGAAGAATATATGCATTATATATGGAAACATTAAGATATCGATTTGTATTCTCCTTTCATTCATATTCTTTGAGATGTGCATTTTCATCCACAACATTTGTCACACAATTTTTTAAAATTTATGGGGGATGGAAAGCATATAATAGAAATGAACCAGTATATTCTTTTAGTCATAATTCATGGATTTGGATGTGTGTTTCCTATAAAATGTGATCAATGGATAATAGAATTCCAGAATATTTTACTATTCCAATGACTATATAGAGTACAAACGTCTGTAACTGGTCTGTTTATTTCCCTAACAATTGGTTTAGACATATATTTCAAGTAACAAAAATGTTATAAATGAGCTAAGTACTCATATAATGACACTTTTCTATTCGTAAAAAATCAATACTCGACAAAGTAAAATAATAATTTTTTTTTTAAACTATCGGTTCCTTATAATTATTTTCATTACAAATTTGCTCTCATCCTTACAAAAATAAAATAAAAGGTTTACTTCCGTGTGACAAAATCTGACCGATACATTTAATTTCAAAATTCTGGAACTTTTTGGCCATCACTGAGAGGGCCAATTATAAAATTCATTTAATCACTTAGAGATTAAAATCAGGATAAAACTCCCATTTATGGTGAAAAGGGTTTCTGTGATCTGTATGTAATGATAGCTCAGTTCAATATAGTAAGCATTGTAAGCATAGCATTGTATGACCATAAGCGATGTGTACATCTATAGTAAAATGGACATGCTCCATGCTATGAAAATTGTTACAGCAGAACTCAACTGAAAAACCCAGAAGTTTGGAAATCTAACTCCCGAAATGAAGCTAGGTAGAAAAAAATTAGAAAATTGAAGACAATCTTCAAATTATATAAACTTAATGTAATGAAAAAGTAAAATACCCAACTAAAAACTCGTAATAAATTATTAAAATATCAAGGAATATTTATAAATTTTCTAACTTCATGGTTTTTATCTTAAGCGAACTTTTCTTTCAAAACTATGCACATTATGTAGCTGCTTCTCTGAGATAAATGTTATGTGGGGTTCCAGTATGATTTGGTCATTTCGAATTAAGCAGCAGGCGTCCTGCTGTATTCGTCTAACAAATCATTCCATATGATGATAGGGTAAAGTGGCTACTGCGTTCACTGGCTTGACTCCCATAGACTTCTATATATGTGGTTATATTAAGAAAGTTCGACTGAAAACAACTCTCTGAAATATTTGAAATAGCATTTCAATCTTGCTTTTTCACATAGTTACACGAGTTATGCTCCATCCTATACATGATTGAATATTTTCATACATTCAATTGCGCATTGCCACCAATGAGAAATATTTTACACCATCTGTAATAGATTCCTAAACTTTATCTAATGTTCACGATGTATGTTTTTCTGCATGAATTTTATAAAATGCAGGTGTTTCCTATGATTTAAGAATGTTTTTAAGTACTGGAAGTATTTTCATTATCAGAATTTTGGTTCTAAATAGTTCGACAATGGCCAATAACTTTCTTGCATGCATTTGTTTAACTTGCATCATTTCGGAGTTCCTATCATCAGTTGCTCCATGTTATCAAACTGCCATGTTGATATCATGGAGCAGCCCACTTTATTAAAGATGATTCTAATATCTAATTAATTTAATGGATTATTTAATCTAGCCATCACTGAAAGCCGAAAAGATACAAAATATTGAAATTATAAACATCGGTCAATTTTTGATACACAGAAGTGAAACTTGGTTTTACGTTTGTTGAGATGAGTGTAAATTTTTACTGAAAATAACTACAAGTAACGGTGGACTATAAAAAAATAGTTTTTCTTACAGTTATAAAAAAAATAAAAAATAGTTACTCAAATATTAATTTTTTAAAAAAAATATTTAAAGTGCAATAATATGAATGCTTAACTCATTTAGAACATTGTTATTGTTGTTTAAGTGTGTCAAAGACCAACGGCCGTGGAAAGAAAAGCCAGGCACAGATTGCAGGATGCAACTTGTATAAAATATAAAATAATGAAAGCATTTTGACATGAAAAGATACTATTTTCGTTCGAGAAGAGTTTATGTGGTATTCATAATGCCCAGAATATCAAGTAAGGTTTTTTTATTTATTAATAAAATAGTTCTTGAAGTTTGCAACAGTTTCGGAATCCTTTGAAAGTGTTCCACATAATGTTTTTTTTTTTTTTTTTTTTGATAATACAATACGTACTCTCGTTGATACAGGATATATTTGTAAAGGAAATATATCAGATATATTTGCAGTTTGATGTTATGCATTATTTCACAGTAATTTTTAAGTGGTCCAACGGCATTTCCTTCAGAAGATGGAAAGAGGGTATTTTATTCACTAAGTTTAAGCCACATGTACAGTAATTTTTAGTAGCAGATAGTCGGTGCTAGTTCGGGCTAACGATGATGTGTGTATGAACAATAATATATTGAGAAAATATATTGTTTAAACTTTAGACAATTATTTTTTTTTATGTATAACGAAAATATATTGTTTAAATTTTGTAAATTTTGAAAAGGCACTCACTTATATGATAATTTTTGTAATAACTGGACGTTACCGATCGATATATTGAACTATACAAAAGAAAAAAACAATTTCACCTGAGTGATTTGAATTTCGATTTTATTCCTTTTTTTCTATTATGTTCAAATAATGAAAGAATTCATAATTCTTATCTTGGAAACTTTGATGTCTTTTATAATGTTAATAAAGAAAAACAAAAAGATGGAAAAGATTCGATCGAATAATATTAAAATGCAGAATGGGGGAGAGGCATTTTAAAAACTAATTAATTTCACTGTAATAGGAACTGAAATCGTCTTCTGAGAGAAAATTAAACCACGTTTTGTTAGAAAACCTTTTAAGGATTATTCAATTTTTAATAACTTTTAAAATTCCATTTTGGATGTTTTTTTTTTTTTATTCAATGAAAGGAAAGATGTTTGATATCGAAGAATTCCTTTTCTTCATAAACTAATAAGTATTTTTCCTTAACAATTTCTTAGTAACAAAAAATGTTAAGATTGAAAAAAAAATATTACATTTCTTTTTTAAAGAATTTACGATTTCAAATACTAAAATCAATGAATGAATAAATATTTCTAAAATTGTTTACATTAAATACCTTGTGTCTTATAAAGTATTGTAGGAGGATAAACCTTTCGAAAAGTAAATTAAAACCAAATCAATCCAAAACATTTAATGATATAAACTAAATTAATAAGATGAAATATTAACAGAAATGTAAAAAAAAATATTAATAAAAAATAATTTATTCATGGCATATCACAGACATAACAAAATCTAAAATGGAAGAAATGTTTAAATGATCTTGGCAGAGACGCACATGACTTCAGACCAGGAAGTAGATTGTGTTTATGGTTTTGTTGGCGCATGTTCAAATTATGGCCAATTTGTCTACATTTACAGAGGTTGTCGAACGCAAAACTGAAATGATGAAAATAGAATTGAATGTTTGTTTATAATCCTGTTTAATATAGTTTGAGAAAAGAACTATATTTGAATTATACTTAAAAATATAATTGGCAATTTTTGTGAAAATATTTCAGCTTTTCATGAAAACTAAAACAGGGATAATGATCCAGATATGGTTTAAAAAAAAGAAGTAAACATTTTAAAATAAGACAATATATTTCAAAGTGTTTTTTATTTTATTTGTAAACTAAAAAGATACTATTCGTCAATAACTTCTTAGCGTAAATGCAAATTTCCTATCTACGTAATTTTTTTTTTATTTCTGATATTTACTGTCAAAAACATGACCTAATGTAAATTTGCACTCAATAAAGCATATGTAGTCCTTGCTATACCAGCTAAATATTTATTAACAAAGCATAAGTGGTTATTGTAAAAAAAAAAAAAAAAAAACTAAAATGTTCAAATTCGCTTCGGATTAATATAGTTTGAGAAAGTACGTCGACTTCATTATATGTCAATTATACTTAAAAAACATAATTGCTAATTTTTTTGTGAAAGTATTTCAGATTTTAATGAAGAATAAAACGGGATAATGAACTAATATAATAAAAGTAATATTTTTTGGCATGGATATATCTAAGTAAATCGACCAATAGAAATGATTTGGATTAATCCCGTTTGCATTGTTTAGCAAAAATTTAACCAATTAATAAAATAATCGTTCAATTAAGTAGCATTCAGCATCAAATTTATTATTTGCTGTTATTTGTATTATTTTTATTTATATAAAACGAAATGATATTTATATATTTTTTAAAAATTTTAAAGTTTTTATCCTCAAAGTTACAAAGTATGAGGTCCATGGCCTTCCCAAATCTGCGTAACCCTACTTTAAACAATGGAAAAATAAATTCAAAATTTCAAGATTCTAATAGCAAAGATAACATGTTCAAAGATAACATTAGTTCTTTTTTTTAATTGCTTCCTGAATAAAATGTTTTCTCTTTCATTAATTATTATTCAATTTCAGCCTGAGCAATTTGTGCGTTTGAGTAGAATATTTTAAAGAGTAACATTAATTTGTTGTAGTAACATTATCAATCTATGATTAAAATGCTTAATTTACTAAAGTGCATGTGAGTTATCCTATTGGTACTAAATAAATGTTGACTTCGGTAACAATTATAGAAAGGCTCACCATAATCATTCAAATAAGCTTTTTTAAACTCCATATCTAGATAACTTAAACATATATTTTCATGTATCCAATTTCGCTTGAAGCATGTAATAAATAGAGCAAATAAGGGAATTGAATATATTTCCGGTATTCAAATAAGGGATATTTAGAACCAATATATATTATTGCATCCGCCTTCAACATCAACATACAATAATTTGATCCCTATCTCTTTAGAACTTATATTAGTAATTAGTTGAATGTATCCATATTAAAATAGCGCTTGTATCGAAATATTGTAAATTCAAAGTTTTCAACTATATGTATAAATTTCATGAAATTTTAAAATTAATTCATAATTGAAAAATATATATTATTTCACGTTCAGTTTATAATGAAATACGTTTAATAAACTTAAATAACTGATAATCCTTTAATTGTAACTGAACTTATTGTCAAGTTATTCATGTATTATTAATTTTAATGTAATTGTTAATTCAAATAAATAAACATAGTTAATTTTAAATTTCTTTTTAACGTTAACCATATATTAAATATTATGCCATTACCGTAATTTTCTAAAAATAAAATATATAAATAAATTTTTAATTACATATAGTATCATTTTTATTACAAAAAATATAAAATTCATAAACTACAAAAAAAAAAATTTTCTTAATCAGATAGCCAGCTAATCTGATAACTAAAAATTAATTTCAAAACAGATGTGAAACAAATTTAGTCATATTTTTATGCATACAATGTATTTTTGTCGTAGTATATTTTCATTTCAAATTATAAATTGGTTTTGATAAAATGAATGCATAACTTATAATGTTAAATTTAAAATTCATGCAACGATAGGAAGATCTGACTTTATATTATAAAATACAACTTACATCTACTTATTGAAATGCGAAAGAAAATATTGAAAAACATTTATAAAGTTGATGCATGATCTACACATAATTCAACTAATAATTTTTCAAAGATTAAAATGGATATACTTAGAAGATAACAAATAAGTTTAATTTAACTGATTCACATTTTCATTTCCACATCCACGTAAAGATAAAACTAATCTCATGTTTCGAAGGTAGTATCTCACATTGAAAAATGTTCAGAATGTTAACAGCATAACACAGCGTTTTATTATTGAAATGTTCAACAGTGATTTCAAAGTTAAGTTAGCTTTCAAGAAGAGAGTTAGAATTCGATACTTCTCATGGTTAATGCTGTTGAAAATGCTCTTGAAAATTGAATAGATCTAATAATTGATAGATCTGGGTATTCTTACATCAATAGTCGTATTTTCTCGAGAGTTCCGGATTTTTCTTCAGTATTACAAAAATTGAAAGTAGTTGTTCCTATAAGTTTTCTCCGGAAATAAAATTCAACTCTATTTTATTTGGTGTGGTGTAGCAGTATAATACAAGACTGACTTGACGAAAAGAAAATATTTTATGCAGAAGAAAACAGGGAATGTTCTAAATAATCAAATGCAAAAATTCTGGAACTATATGAGCAAGCTCAAGTCTAATATTCCACTCTCCGATATGAAACAGCAATACCCATAATTGTGATGCTTTCAATTTTAATTGCTTCTTTAGCCAAAATATCGGCTTTCATTATCCCACCAGAAAAGAAATGTTAAATTTAAAAGATACTTTTTGTGTCAAATTGAAACTAAGTTGACGATTTAAACATAAATGTTTAAACCATACTCATTAGGTTAATTGAATGATTCGTAGCCCACTGGTATCGTGCATAATTAGGAAGCAGGAGAGCTCAGATTCGAATATGCCGCCAACTTTGGTTACAGTTACTGTTTCCAGAAACAAGGTTTGGTTCGTAGCTGTACGGTCATTTTGTGCACATGAGAGCTGAACAGACCGGGACCTATAGTTTTATAGTGGATTCCGAACGCCTAACAAACATCCACGCTTGAGATACCAAATGCCAGAGCCGCTTCACAAAACAAGAAGATTCGATAGTGATTGCGAAGATGTGTGCAAAACGTCTCGCATAAATAATCAAGCAACCTGGTGGAAGGTAACTGTGTTTTCCACCATTGCGACACGAAGATTCAGTGCAATTACCTATTAAAAGTACACTGAAAGTCGATTTTCTCCCCACTTCGCCCGTCGGAAAGCTGTTTGTGGTATATCTAAGTGATACCAGAGCCTCATCCATGTTCAACAGCAAAAGTATAAATTGATGAATGGTTACAGTTTTCCAATTACCTTAAATCAAATAGGTACTCTTTTCAAAGAAATTTTTTTTTTTCTGTAAAAGGTCTTCTCACATATATCTGACATGCAAGTACTATATAAGGATTTTCTTGGCCTTGTTACTTTGCCTCGAATAGTTCATTTTTCTATATATTGCTTATCACTTTATGTTGCAAAATTGAGGAATGTGCAAAAATGAGGAATTTTATGTAGCTGATATCCAATAGTTGTTGATTCTTTGAGTAATAAAAACTTGGGAATTTTATGTATAATAATAAAAAAAAAATTCCCAATTAAATTCTAAAAACATAGAAAGACGTTTTTAACATTCAATGGAAGATAATTCCGATTTACTCAAACAACACTTGAATTATGTGAATCATAATCTTACCTACAATACGATTTACCATTATACATTATAATTGAGAAAAAAAAAAACCACACCACCACAATTATAGAAAAAACGGTGAGAACTAGAATTTTGACGACTGAGTAGATATGAAACAGATAATTTTGTTCTTCTTTCCAGTGGAAAGGCGCGTTGAACAGTAATGATATTATCAATAAGTAAAAGCAAAGTTAGTTCAAACTGGCAAAACGAGAAGAAAGGAAATAAAGAGGAAATTTACAAGCACAAAAACTTTTCCTAAGGCTCCAAATATTAAATTGAAACTAGTTAGCACGACAGTTTAGTTCTAATATTTCTAGAATATTATACTTTGAAGTTTATAATTTATTAAGAGTAAATTCACTGTGTGAAAAAAACCAATTTCGTATTTATTGCACAAGCCATTTATCAGAAAACTAGAATATTCTCCCAACTTAATAGAGAATGGGAAACACGATTCCAGTTTTAATGGAAAACTAAAGTGAAATCACAACACATCGACAAAAGAAATGGAAGGAAACAAAGAGAAAATTACACTAGTACTAAACATAGTACAGTTTTCTGGAAATGTGAAAAGGTAATCGATTACCGCGATAGATATTCGATTGTTTTTCTCCTTCAATCTCACTTCCAATCTCAATCTTGTTTAGTTTCACTTTATCAAGATCTTACAGATTGCGAAAAAAAAGAGCGCCAAGCTTAACTTCAGTGACTCCGGAGACTGGGCGAGATAGAACATAGATTAAACAATAAATCTTTCTTACTTCAGCAGTGACGTATACGGTAAAAGATAATAAACACTATTGAGATAGCAAAAGGGATAGAATTCAATTGACTGACACATGTTTTTTAGCACTTCACCCCATGTTATTGAAATGAATATATAGTATTTACGTGTGCTGGCTTTCTACAGTCTCACATAATTGCTTGGTCCATCGTTAGATCTATTTATTCCTAAACAGTAATCTCACAAATGCATTAAAATAAATCAATATATGATCTTACATTGAACAAGTAATATAAAAAAAAATATTTTAAAATCAATTCCTACTTTTTTTCGCTATATTGCAGAAAAGTCCTTTACAAATAAAGTTGAAATTTTCCTTTTTACATCTGGCGCCATCTATTATTAGATACTTGCAACTTAAATCTAAAAAAAACCTAAAATTAATTAATTAAATTTAGTTAATGAATTAATATTTGAAAAAACTGTATTAACATCAAGTGCCATCCACTTCAAGTTAAAAAATGTATTTGAAGTTGAATGGATGAATAAAATGTATTTTATTAACGATTGAATATTTGTTGTTGTTTGTTTGTTGCTGTTTCTTATCCCACTTGGCTGGCCAAGCCCACGAGCCCCATACGTACCCATGATTGAAGGGGAAAGAAGCACCCGTAGGTAGAAGTCTGACTTTGGCTCCGTGACACTCTTACAGTCATAGGAGACCGGGACCTACGGTTTAAGTGGATTCCGAACCACTACAAACATCCATGGCACCGCCGGGATTTCGAACCCGAAACCTGTGGCACCGAGTGCCAGAGCGCTAGACACTCGGCCATTCAGGTCCCAAATTTGTGAATGCCAACGGCACGCTGTGTTCCCAGGTGGTCACCCACCCAAGTACTGACCGCGCCCGATGATGCTTGACTTCGGTGAAAATTTGTACAAGATATATATAGGAGAGCGTGAACTAATAGGAATTTAAAAAAATGTTTAAAGTTAGCATACGCAACATTTAATTTTCATATCTCACAATATTAACAGAATCTAAGACGTTTTTGCATGTGTGAAAGTATCCAAAGTCGACGACTTAGAATAAAAGAAATTAATCCACGTTAATAGTAATTCTTCCACGACGATTTTCCATAGGACAGAATTCGGTAATTTTTTTTTCTAGAAATGCAGTGGTTATTTATATGCCGTTAATGTAATCCAGGTAATCGAAATGTTGTTAAATATTAACTATATCTTGACACGGAGGAAAAAAAACGTGAAACAGTTTACCATTTTACGACAGTTAAATTCTTTGCTTAATTAATAGTGCATTGTTTTGAAAAAAAAAAATAAATCAAAAATTTTTAGTATATTATTTACGTTTTTATTTTCATTGGTTGGAAGAACTTAATATTGAAGTAAAAAACTTACTTTGTATTGTGCAGGTTGTAACAGGGGGTGTTGTTGTATTGAGATACTTGAGGCACTGTTTGGAGAATTCACGGCTTTGTTTACTCAAGTACAAATACCATACACATACAATTAACGACAGGCAATATTTAATACATTTAAAGACATATAAATATAGATTCGTGGAAGGATTTCACTTCTAAGCCGAAAACCCAATATTCAGATACGTGCAAGGAGCGCGAAATATATAGACGAAAACCGATACTCGGCTACTCGCAGGATACAGAAAATATACTTCCACTCCGGATGAGAGTCTACAGGCCAAGAAACAGTAGGTTTGCGTTAAATATATTTCCTCTCGGATGAAAGACTGTAAACTAAATGTTTCTCAATAGAAGCCCATGGTGCCTCTCCGGCGAGAGTCTCGAGACCTACTGACAATTTCTGCTGAACACAGGGACCTTCTATGCTGTTGTCAGTGCGTATTAGGAAGCATGGTTACATTGTTTTATTTATTATAATTATTGTTCGAAGCATTAATTTAAAACTTTTAAGTACTATTTTCATATATTTGGTAAATGAATTTTTAATGTTATTAATTTCATATAGTATAATAGATATATGCATTTGTAACTTTAAATGCAAAATGAATTAACTAGTTATTTCTTCTAATAAAAATGAATTTTATTTCATAAAATTTGAATGAATATTTATTCTATCATTTTCATAATTTATTTATAAGTTAGCGAATTTCATCCCACTAAATAAAGATTAAGTTCATAAAATATGGCTTATTCGTTTTCTCTCTATACACACATTAAGAAGAATAGTTACCATGCTTTAACAAATTGAATCAAATGCTTCAGAAAGAGGAAAGTTTGAAAATTGAGTAGAGATTTATCAGAAAAAAAGACTTGTTGAAAAATGTTCCAACACAAAATTTTCAGTTTAACTAAATGAAATGAAAAAAATCAATACAGATCCAGTTTCATTCAAAATGGTTTTTCTCCACAGCAGAAAATATATCACATATGCAGAAATAATTCTCATATCCTATAAATATTGATGAATAGAAATACGAAAAACATTGAAAGGAAATATTTTTCTGACTGCAGAATATTTATGTTGGTTGAAGAATAGATGTTCTGGAGGAAGTAAATTAAAATGAGATACATATCTTTTGTTAAGATTACGATAAAAAAAATGCAGTTTTGTGTTCTGTAACCTATTCATCATTCATCGCTTGAGTTGAAAGCTTTTCAAGATTATTTTTGAAAATGAATCACCCATCTGCAGCATTTTTATACAACACGCAAAATTTATTTATGAATAAATATGTTGAAATACATATGCAAATTTGAATGATATTTTGGGTTTTACCGATCATTACTGCATTCCGTATTCAAACAACTAACTGGATCAAAAATTAGAATTCTTTACGGAATTAGACAAAATAAGAAATTCTTTAAAAGCAGGATTTTGCTACTATACATTGACTTTGAAGAGCTTTAAACTACTTTGAAACTTTTTGTTGGCAACATTAATTATTTATTATTATTTTTGTTGGCAACGTTATTGATTTTATAACATTAATTTATTTATATATATAGATTGAATGAAAATATATCATTGGTAAAGATTTAATAAAAAAATATAAAGACAAAGATAATAAAATAATGATATAAAGAATTTCAAAAAATAATTTAAAATTGCATATTGAACTAATAAAACGCGTTAATAGAAAAAAAAATAATATTAAAATTTACTGATTCTCTTTGTGTTCCAATAGAAATGTATGGGATCAGCATACAGAATAGCGTAATTTTATTATTCTAATAGAAGTAATGAATTGACGATTTTGATAGCAAACGCCAGCGGTAGCTATCGATAGTCAGTTTGTTTAATGGAAATTTTTCGAGATTTCTTTTATAATAAAATCAAATGAGAAATAGTTAAATTTAAATCCTCCTAGAAGACAATGCAGTTAAGACAACAAATTTAATTTAGATTTCTACCCAGGTGTATCCCAACTTACGGCCCAATGACAATGCGCACGAGTTAGCATATTGAATGGCATAATTTCAAAAATTCTTGAGGAAATACAGATATGGATTTTGCTAGCATAGATGAAAATAGTTAATCGAAAGCGAATCTGCTTCGAGAAAATGTTCCGGGTTTTCTTTTACATGACAAGCTTATATGTGGGACTTGTCGATTTTTACATCTGCATGGGTATTTTATCTAAATTCAAGGCTGGCAAGTGAAAAACTTAAAGGTTTCTCGTATACTATAAGTAAATATGAATTAGGTATCATTAAAACTCCAGAAAGATAGATAGTTGCCGAAAAACCTGACTTTTGGTTCAATGGCCAGGAAGTAGTTAGCTTGTAGAAGGCCATAATCTCATTATGCTAGCGAAAACAAAGGGACGGCGATTGTTTTGTCAGCATATGTAACAATTTGCTAGTGAAATTTTTTTTGAATTTCTCTTATATAGCATGTAACAGTTACCTATAAATTCACCTGGAAGCAAATGCAAATAATGGTCTACTGGATAACGTGTCTTGTTATCCAGTAGACAAGCACTAGATAGCACCTAGACTGATATAATTTCATATATTCTAGTGGAAACCAAAGGGCTGAATATTTCGACAACATATGTGAGATCGAGATCCATCGAGAGTCATGCTGCCTAGTAAATTTTTTTTATATCTTTTATACAAAAAGCAAATATAAAGTAATTCTCTTTTTAAATTTTCGTGGAAGACTATATGCCAATTATCACCCTTATGTGTATTGTTCATGGCATTAGTAAAACACGAATCTCATCGACAAATACAAAAATCATCCTTAAAGTAAGGCCAATGAATTCAAAACCATTCTACACGTAATTAGCGTGTAAAATGGTGACAAATTCATAGCCGAGTAATTTGAAGTTGGTACTTTCGACAGAAGGGTGTCAATGACTATTGAGATAACAAATACAAGTGATTCTATCGAAAATCAATTTGTCCTCTAATGATTTTCAATGCTTTTTTCATACAATACGACAATGCGTGTTAGTTACCCATGAAACACCATGGTAGTAAATCATTGATAAAACAATACTTACAGAAGGTTACTTCCTTAAACATTTACAATAATAATAATAGATTATGCATTTCATCAAATAAATTTGCTTGTTTATAAACACTGATTAACAATCATGCGCTTATCCCCCCCCCCAATATCTATATATGATTTGATTATTACTTTTATATTTTCCAATTAATCAACAGCATTGAACTTGTAGGCTGGCATAATTTCATCATTCTAACTTGAAAAAGAATCGGTGTTTTTGACAGCATATGAGAGCCTCTGTTATAATAGATACACTGTCCAGTTGAAATTGTACGGGATTTCTTTTATATGACACATAAATGTAAAATAGTTATCTTTAAATCCTCCTGGAAGATAATATCATACCTGCGGCCAAATCAATTTGCAGTGGTAGCATGTAGAATAACATAATTTTAAAAACTTTTGCGGAGTACAAAAGACATAACAAATTTAACATCAAATGTGACAATATTTTATCGACACTCAAGACTAGTGGAAATTTTTCGGTATTTCTCTTATATGAAAATTCACATGGAATTGTTATCTTTAAATTATCCATGAAGACAATGTGATTCACATCATCAACTATAAGTGGATATACGTTGCATATAATAAGTATCATATAATAGTGGCATACAATAAGTATCATGTAATAATGACATACAATATATATTATACAATAATGGAATAAGTATCGAACCGACATCGAAAATTCTTGTGATAATAATGAAAACAATTTATATATGGATTAGCTATCAATGTTAGAATGCCTTGAAGTAGCTACTTTCGATACTATGGATATCAAGACAGCATATGTAAGCGATTCGATAGGTTGTCTGTTAGGGGTTTTCTAGAATCTTTTTCATATGATACGCAAATGCATGACAATTACTCTCAAAAGTACTTCTTAAAGACATCCCTTCCTTTGTGGTATAAATATAAAAGGATTCCTCCATGCGTGTCCTCCTATCAAAATTATACAATACTACAAAAACCATAATTGCAGCTTTGTACTTCCACAAATACTCACAATAATAAGAGATTATAAACTACATTTCACCGAAATAAATAGATTGCTTATGGACTTTAATCGATACTAATATATGCAGGTTTTTTCCATCCATTTTCATTATCTTAATTGCTTTTGCTATTAACCTTATATTCTCCTATTGCTTAAAAAAAAAAAAGTAAAGATTGGTACTTTCCAACCTACGCAAATAAATGAATAGTTTTTTCTGCGTAAAGAGAAATTTGGGGCAGCAGAATATACAGAATAATTCGCTTGTTAGGATTTCCCATTAATCATCAGTATCTGATCATGTCGCACGTCAGATTCTTCGTAATGCACATTCGTACCAGTACTGTGAGAAAACGGGGCATTAAGAATCGGACAATCACTCATTTTCTGACGCAATGGAACTTTACCTGACAACAATAATAACGATTTTCTTCATTCCAGGAAATTGTAGGAACATATAATTGATGTTCATTCACATTCAAATAAAATTCACATTAATTCTATAACAAGGACTTACACGAATTTCATGTATTTTTAAAATATGGATTGCTTTTTTATTTGAAGGTGTTATGCTCCATTTTTGAAAGAGGGAAATACATTAGTGTTGATTTTAAATATAGATGTGTTTCAAAGCAGTCAACAGTATACATCGCTTGACTCTAGTAATTTGTGCAGCTAGTAAGCATGAAAGATCATGTTTAATTCTACTTGTGGCGTCTACTGCGGTCATTTCTTTCAGAAACGAAGAAAGTCGGGGCAATTAGAACAAAAAGTGTATAAAGCGTTTCGAAGGAATAGTGTAGTGGGAATATTCCAAATAGGGCTTCTATGTTATATCCCATACGACATGTACGTATGATACATTACATGCCGTGTCAGAGGCGAATGATATGATTTCAAATGAAACTCCAAAAAATAAAACAACAACCAATTTTGAAACTTAAATTAGCTTATAAAGCACAAACTTGGGATAGAAGATTGTAGGGATCAACGCCTACTCGATACCTCGTGGTATCGTGCGTAGGAGAACTCAGGTTCAAACACTCTGGCTGAGTTCTTTGCAGTCCCTACTTTCAGAAGAAACAAGACTCAATGACGATTGTGACGAAGCTAATACATTGTCTTGCATCAATCATGCCCACGGCGTTGGTGGAAATGTTTCAGAGTTTCCTTCCATACGATACGTAAATAAGGAACAAAGAAATTCTCTCATCAGTGAGTTATCTGTGGCATGTATTAGTAGAATAAGAGGCCCACCCATATTCAACAAATAAATATTAACATTACTTTCATTGCTGTTGTTGTTGCAGGAGTAGGGGAAGCTTCTGTTTTTGATGGAGCACCCTTAAGTAGTAGTCTGAGTCCTGCTCAGCGTTTCTATAGAAGCGGAGTAGTGAATTTAAGAGGACTTTTAAGAGGAACTACAGCGCCTCTGCGTATCGTGTAGGAGAAAACGCGGAAACATTCCCAGCAGGTAAACCGACTAACGAGGCAAGAGATGCTGAATATTACAAACGCCCTCGAGTCTCCACGTGTTTTGAAACAGTATCTAAAACAATGCAACCAGTGGATTAAATTTCAACCCTAATGCTCACCAGCGTTACATTTATTAATTTTAATTTTCTCACGGCTTTATTATTATACATTTTTTTTTCTTTCTTTCATTAATTATTCAAGTTTATTTTGCCATTTATTCAAATTTATTCAAGCACAGTAAAACTTAAAATACAACGAATATGTAACAAAAAGTATTCAAGCTACTTTCAGATAAAATGTCTCATTCAATCAAAGTATTTTTTATATTTTTTTAAATAAAATATTTCGGTTATTTTTTTAAAAAGGAAGCAGTTTTTTAAATTTAATAGCTACTCATTATATCGTGTTTCTCAGAAGTCAAACAAAACAGACATATAACAAAAAGAATTAAATCAAATTTACAATTATTTTTTAAAAATAGCAATGAAAAGCGGGATAAAATAATACACGCATATATATCATCATGATTGGCGCAATAGCCCCAATGTGGGCCAAGGCTGTCTGCCTATTGGCAGATTTCGAAACATGAGATGCCTTCTATTTTATGGAGTAGGGTTGTCAATCCTACGCTCGACGCTTTACAGTCATGTTAAACTGGGACCTACATTTTAAAGTGGATTCCGAACCACTACAAACATCCAAGGCACCACCGGGACTCGAAACGGAAACCTGTGGTGCCGAGCGCCAAAAGCGATATATAATGATATATATATATATATATATTGATAAAAGTACCTGATTTTGGAAAATAACATAAATGAGAATTTTAATACAAGAATACTGGCATTGAGGTAATAAAAATTGAAATCTTAATTAATAACACATTGAAATTAAAATAAAAATGAATAGTTTATAGTTCCATTTTCAATTAAATTATTATTATAAACAATTTTTCATAAAATTGATGGATCTATACTTGCTGGTTTGACTTAAATCATGCTAATATAAAAAATGAATTTCAGAATCTGAATTTTATTGCAGTAAATAAGAATTTTTTTTCCTTTTATTAGAAAAATTTACATATGATATTTTCAGGGAGCATCTATTCACTAAATGTCAAAGGTCACACCAATATCGACTTCTCTTATAATCTAAATATGGAACCCAATTTTTGTATAGTAAATATAAATAAAAAAATCAATGAAATATCATATCTCGCATTCCGCCTACTGCATTCCGAATGTACTTTAGTCTGAATAATCTAAATAAATAAAACTAAGTTGGAATAGTCATTTTTAAAGTTATAAATAAACGATCAAATACTATATGGCCTTTTTAGAAGTTTTCCTGGAGCAATAAAGCAAAATCATGAGGAAGTATTATGCTTACAACATCACGTAGGTGTGATATTAAATTTCAACGGCATCTGCATTAAGTAGGCGTGGTAAAAATACACTGTGTTAATAAAAGCTAATACAATGTGTTTTCATATTATATTATTATACATTTGTCTTTCATACAGTCCACAATAAATAAATTGGACTGTTTGAGTTTTCAAATACCGTTAAACTAATTGTTATTTAAAAATCACAGACAAAATTTAATTAAGGAATTGCTTCGCCGCTATTGCTGCAATACATGACTTTTCTGATTCTAGTACAATGTAATCCTTAAAAAATTTTTTTTAAAAAATGTAGAAAAAAAATAAAGTACAGAAAAAGCATTTTTATAATGACATAGTTCACATTATAATTATTAAATATATATAAACACATGTATATTTATAAATTTACGATTTCGAGATCCTGCAGTCTTGTTTAATTTGTGTATAAATGAGGAAATAAATGAAATAAAACGCTGTATAAATTCTAAAAAAAACGAATTAAATAAATTAGATCTATTTGATTAATTTTTGGGGTAACGTGTAAAAAATATGCCTTAATTGAAAATATTTCATCAGATCTTACATTTTTTAATAGAAATTTAAACGATAAAATTCATTTATTATTGTAAAAATAATTATTAATTAATGAATCGTTGAAACAATTTATTTTTACACTCTGTACCTAATTAAACAATAGCATTTCTTAATTACCTTACAAATTAATGCTGAACGTTTGTTCGAGTCAATTAACACATATTGTATTAACAAGACTTAAATAATTCGGTAATACTCATGGGAAATTTTCTGCTATTAGTAACACACTCAAGTAACCTATGCACTAAATGGATGATATAAAAAAAAAAAGAAAGACGCATGTCAGGAATTTGAAGAGAGAGAATTATAGCTTTTTGACGTTAGTACGTGATTATAATGGATAAGGCGTCTATAAGAACGTCCTTCAGTCTATGTAAAAAAAAAGAAATAATTTTCTCTATTGATACTTATTAAAGGTAAAAAGTATTATATTATTAGTGTTTTTTGATATTTCTTATAAAATATATATCAGATATTTAAAATTTAAATAGGTTCGGTGATTTGCATTGTTCGAAAAATTTTCCGAAAGAGTCGTATTAACATAACTGCTCACGTCATCAAAATTTAAAATGATATTTGATAGAAATTTTTCGATGCTATTTTAAATTATACAAGAAATCAAGACAAACATGAAAATAAAATATATATATATACAAGTTTTAAGGAAAACATTATATATATATATATATATATATATATATATATAATGTTTTTCTTAAAACTTAACAAAAAAGTAAACACATATTGATTATGATTGCATTGAAGAAGATGATTGATAATATTGTAAAATATAGCTGTTACAACCAAAAGAGCAATGTAGAGCACACATACTAAAAATAATATTTTAAATAAAAATACCCCCATCCATAAATTAATATATTTAAATCCTTTAAAATAAATGTAGGAATAACATCATTAAAAATCAAAAATTAATTACTGTATCTAGTGCTTTTAATGCTTAAATACAGTTTTCCTAGTAGTTTGATTAAACAGCTGTATCTCGACTTTTTGTGACTACAGAAACACACTCAAAACTGTTTTTGAAAACTAAAAATCTAACATTTAAAATAAAATATTTTTTACTACTTATTTTTAAACTAATTTGCTGAATTTCCACTTATTCTTTGCATTTCCATGTGTATTTTTCCATTTAAATTTGTATACATTATGTAAATTGCAATGTGTTTACTTTCTAGTCACTATTTATAAACTTGTCCATGTTTGTATACTCGGTCAGTTTTTAAAAAAATGGTGCAGATATGCAACACATTGATTACTGTTTATAACTATGGAAAAAGCTGATTTCAAAATAAATACTTAATAATTATATTTAGGACTATGTTATTAGTTATTCACTTTTTTTTTTTTTTCCATCGAAAATGCATTTTTAAACGACAAAACATGATATATAGTTATGATAGTAGTCTGAAAATATATTGGTTAGCTATAAACTAAATAAATGCAAACTAAACTTGATTAATCATTTCATTACTGCTATACGGTTTTTTGAATCAATGATGAAAAGAAATGAATAACGGTTTCATGAAACTGCGTTTCAAAGAAGTTAAAAGAAACTCATGAAAAATACACGCTTATACAATATTTTTCTTGTAAATGACACAATGTCAGCTATTCACAATTATTTTTAGCTGCTAACTTAAAAGCTTGTCGTTATCAAATGGCTATTGGCAATTATTAATTACTATTTTTAATTTCATTTACCTTCGCAAGTATAAATCATTCTAAAATAAGTGACACAAATGTACCGATTGAAATAAGCGTATACGTATCTTATTGATCTAACCCATCTCGATAATTTAATTAATTTCTGAAATTTGTTGTGCGTATCTTATGAATATTTAATTTAATTATTTTGGTAGATGATTTCGGTCTAATTTAACGAATGCTTTATTTCTCACTACTTTTTCAATGAATAACATATGACTTACCAATATAGTAGTAACTTTCAGAGTCCTATTTTTAGCGATTGTATTACTTCCGCATATGCGATAGAGTAATTCCATGTAAAATGCAAACCATTAACAGAATTCAAATTCCCAACCTGAAAAAAAGGATACTCTATAAAATAAAGAGTTTCATTAATTTTTTTTCTACAATCATTAATAATGCCATCGTACGACATTAATAATGTATTCCTTTAAAATTATATATATGTAGTTTTTTTCTTTTGTCCTCCCATGTTCGTGTTTGTTTTAATTAAAAACTTCGGATTAAAAGAATACATTTTGGGAAAATATACAAATATTTAATGAACAAATTTAAACTGCACGCATATCAATATAACGAAAATGCACTTGTAAAATTTACTGGCATATATTTTAATATGTAATATGCAAAATATATAATTCATTTAGAATTGCATCCTTAGTGGACTTTATATAATTATACTTTATTTAAAATATACAAATTACTATAAAATATAGAAGCATAAAAATGTGAATATTTAAATTTCATTAAACCCGATTAAATTGGTATTTAATTTTTTCAATAATTTTGACATTTATTTAAAATAATTAAATCTTTTCTCTATCGGGAATGTTACTCTTTCTGTCGGCAATGTTAAGAATTGCATTAAAATAAATTACCTTAGAGAGTCCATTTCTTTTCAACTCTAATACATCCAATGTAAAACCAGTTCTATATCCTTTGGTGTCAAACTTTATGAAGCCGGTCATTCCTTCATAAGTTAACTGAAAAAAATAAAAGTAATTAGACACACCATTACTACAGGTCCAGGTAGTTAATTTGGAGAAATCACCGAAAGGCCCCATCTTTTAAGAACAGTCATAAAATCCAGTTAACAATGAAAAGCATCGATTTTACAATGTTAAAAATTGCCAAAAAATTATCAGTTGTAATTTTTAAAATTTAAAATAAAATGTTACATAAATAATGTTAACAAACAGAAACAATATTATTAACAAGAAAAAGTCCTATCAATACTCAATGGCGTAACTATATCATCTGAAACCTGTGGCAATTTTTCGAATGGGGCCCCTCAAGGCAAAAAGTATCATCATTTCCTATTCTTTTTTAAATATTACCTATATAAAATGCGCATTAATTTTTTTTGATACTGTGAACTTTTAATTTAAAGGGGGATATTTAATTAAAATTGCCGAATCTTTTTTAGTAAAATTTTTATTTAATAAAATTTATTTTTGGCTTCGATGGATAGCGTATATGTGTTGAGTAAACTGTCTTGTCCCAAGTCAATTTAAAAAATGTCCCAGTGGTGGGTGGCTGGAATTCAAACTTTAATTTTTTTTTAAGTGCCTATTCACGAACAAGAAATCGGGGTCCCAGCATTGAGAATACCCGTACACATAACACATACTATTACTATTACTTACTATTACTATTACTATTACTTACTATTACTATTAGATGCAATATATTTTTCATACAAATGAATGCGTCCTAAAATCTTGATACACATTTTTTTAATTTATCGCTTTAGTAAATTGAGTTTATTAAATACAGATTTAATAAATTTTACTTTATTTTGTAATAATAAATTTCAGGCCTTTCCTATACTCATAGCTCTACTCAGGTAGAGGCCTATTTCACTTTGCCCGTTGCCACCCTATTGTTATTCAATTGTCAGTGCTGTATATTTGAGGTTATTAAACACATATAGGATAATAATACCCTTTTTGATTGAGACAACATTTAAATTATACAAGGAAACATAATTTTTTTTATTTCCTTTTCTTTTATTCAATCAAGTATAATATTGAAAAAAAAACTAAATGTTATTAAAATAATATTTAAAAATAGCGTTTTTTTCATAACTGCGAACATTCACATAAACTTGTTTCCAATTAACTTGCAGAAAATAATCTACAACACACTTCAATCACTGTAATCTACATCACTGAAGCAAGTCTGTGAAACGTTAAGTCCAGCATCAAATATAAACTTCCTTAAAAACATTGGAACTTTTATCTTTTAATTTCTTTTAAATACATCAATATGCAAAACATTATGACCACCCCTACATTTTGCAATGAACTCGCCTGGATTTAATGATCAGGTGGAAGTGGCATTTAACTGGTATTAAGTGGTAGTATTAATCCATGCCAAGGCGGGTTGAAGCTGTGTTGTTTGTAAAAGTGGGCCAACTTGTTACTGACAGGTGGTCATAATGTTTTGGCTCTTGAATGTATACTTACTTTTAAAAAAGCCAAATTTTAAAAATATTTTAATTTAAGTGATCAATAAAAAAAAAAAGTAACATAAATTAAAGGAAATAAAGGTTATTAAGTTACAACACTTTAGCTTACTTGTCATTATGATAATTTAAGACTCTAAATAATTTATTTTACAATTTTTACTAATTTTCACTTAAAAATATATTTTGCATACCGATTAAATATGTTTCGTGCTTGTTTTTTATTTTATTTTTCCAAATATGTTGCAAGGAATCAAAAATTTTGACACCCTTACTATAATGAATAAACCATATCACTATCCAGAAAACTGGAATCCTGTGACAAATGACTCGGATACAAGTATTAATCCTTTAAGTGCTGGGATCTTCTTAAACATATTTATCTATATTTCACGGTAATATGACTGACACTGGTGATTAATAGCTCAGTAAATGGGCCCATCTTTTCATGAGTTTTGTTAAAGTCCTCAAACTATTGGAAGTTATTTATCATCTAAAATTTTGTAAAATGGTTTATGGAATTAAAATATTTTATCCATTTTCTCTTGCACATAAAATTCTTAATACGTCTAATATGCTTTGAAATATAGTGAAAATCCTTATTTATAATTATGACCAAATTTTTCCGACAACACAGTCTATAACGTTTGATGTAGTAAAAATATAAAAATAAATATTTAAAATTATCAAAATTTGTCTTGCAATGTTTGACAAATTTTATAATAGGTTATCAAGTTTGAGAAACTTTATATTGTTCAAGATGTTAGAATGAATAATTCAAAATAAAAATTACATGTTATGAATAATATAAGATTAAATTGTCAGAAATTTAATATTTGAATAAATGTCCTAAATAGGCCTAATCATAATCATTTTGAACCAGGGGAACTGAATTTAAAACATCCCATGCAAGTTGAATCCAAAGTACCCATGGCTACTCCAGGAACGGATATGATATATATATAGAATGAAAGTTCATTTTTTCATATTTAAGAAGGATGTTGATCTGATAAGTATTCGTTTCTAATCGGGATGGTACAAAAAAGAAGAACGAAATGATGATTAGAAAACTATAATAAAATTTCAACAAATATTCCGTAAAAGGGAATTTCCAATATAGCTTATTTACAAGGAATACTTATATTTTACGAAATGATACAAATAATCATTAATTAATTTAAACATATGCTGAAAATCTAGCCAAGAAGATGTACTTTCTTTGTTTAAGAAATGACGACTGTAATGCTTTATAGTATTTACAAAGTACATTAAAAAACCACCATCCCAATTACCTTATTGTATTTCCCATTTTGTGATTTTTTTAGAAGGTATTTTCTTTATCCTGTATTTTATGTTACAGCATTCATGAACTTATGTAATAATCACTTTTTTATATATTAAATGATTATACAAAAATATAACTAAATATATAATATATATTCAAAATATGATTAAAAGAAAATGTAATGATAACATGCATGCCAACAAATCATATAACACAAATAAAGAATTAGAAAACAGTCAAATATTACAGAATTTTTTTATATTTATTCTTCCTAATATAAATTATAATTAAAATATATAAATATTTTTTTCTCTTAATAAATTTATATGTAAACATCATATTAGCAATGTTTTCTAATTAGATAAAGATAATCAATTAATCATCTAGAAAAAGAAATCATAAGATATTAATTCATAGTAATTATTTATATGAAATATTTCATCACCTATATTTTAATTCATCGATTATGAGTACCATATCAAAAGCAGTCGTTTCCGAAAAACATTTCATGCAGCTTTAATCTCAGCAGGTGTACATAAACTGAAATACGCAATTACGTATAAAAATATGTACTTCGTGTTAAGCTAAAAATTTTGTATCTGTGAGTTTATTTTCAAACTGGATATTTTACAGAAATAAAAACCATTTAAAATAAATGAGATGAATAACTCGTGACTTAATGTAAGAATCGTAGTGGGCATATAGGAGGGCTCAGGTTCAAATCCTCTGACCACGTTCATTGCGGTCATTGCTATCTCTGACGCTCTATTATTGACACTCTATGACGATTGTAACAACATGTGCAAAGCGTCTCGACAGTCAGATTGTATGGGGAGAGTTCCCCGGGTATTCCCTCTCTGCAATGCACACATATAAAGTAGCTGTACCTCCAAAAGCCATCATGGCATTCCATCATCAACAATGAATCCGTGACACATATGTGGGGCATGAAATACATATATATTTAATAAAAAATAAATAAATGAGTCATAAAAGCAACTGAGAAATGTACATTTAACATATTTCATGGAAAATAAATAATCTAAACAAATATTAAAAGAGAGAAAATTAAATTTTTTTGAAAAAAACTACTTGATAAACATTAAAAGAAAAATATATGCTGTATTCCAAAATTGCCTATCTTTCTCAGACAACCTTAAGTGCATTACATATTTTGGGACGGTTGCCAACAAATCAATGGCATAATAGTATCTGAGTCTTATGGAACTCCAATTTGTTAGGACTAAAACCAGTTATTGCCTTTTTTTCTACTTGTACATAATAGATAAATATCTTTTTGGTTAGGCGAAACAGTAATAAATAATGCGGTAGTTATATTGATTTAGTCAGTTATATATGCTGTATGATCATTTTTTCCCAATAGAAAAGTAGAATATGTTATATTTTATGTCTATATGGAAGTATAAAATTGTAGATATATTTGATATAATATAAATAATATGTAGTATATATATGTATAGTATAATATTTGATATACACTGAATCTTCGAATTATTAAAAGTGTATGCTATATTTGCGGATATCATTATAAAATTTTTTTCTCTAGAGCTGTACCAAATGGCTATATAAATTTTAAGCTAACTTTTATAAAATGTGAAAGTTGTGAGTAAAATATAATGAAAAGTAATAATGTTGATTTGAAAACAAAGTTTCGGTAATTTATACGTATAACTTTATCAAAAATAATATTTAAGTATTATAATATTTTGACATAATAAAAAAAGCATCATCATAAATATATTAATTTTACTTAAAAATTCATGATACTCAATTTTTTGTTGCAATTAAACAGCGATGGAACTCATGTTCCCATTATATACGATAGGAACAGATGGATGATGATTCAAGAACATTGAATTATTGAATTGTACATTGAGTTCGAATTCGGAATTCGAACATTGAATGAATCTTAGATACCTGAACCTCATGTATTTGAAGAAAACCTGAAAACTTCTCAACAGGCAGACGGATTTAAACACAATCGAGCCTTCTTTATTCTGAAACTAAGAACTGTACAATAGCCAGAGCACTACAATGATATTTAATTGAACATAAATACAATTGAGCTAACTTTATTAATCTTTGAAATTTTAATTAAATGTATTTTTATTGTTATTTAACTGACAGAAATGGCTTTAAATTTCCCATGCATATCTTAAGAATGCTTAACTCAAATTTAAGCTTATACAAGTTCTTCCTATGCATACTTAAATTTCTTTACCTACTTTAAATTAATAGATAAATGAATCTAATAATTAATTCAAAATTTATTAAAAAATTGATGTCTTTAGAACATTGCATTTGTGTTTCACAAAAAAAGATCAGTGATTCAAGTCAAAACTAATCCAGGTATCTCTCTCTCTCTCTATATATATATATATATCTGATACATAAGCTTTTAATAAATCACTTTTTCCATAAGACGCAAAATAAACATATATTTTCAACTGCAATATCTAGGAAACACAATACCTTTTCACATTTTCACATACACCATTGTTGCGAGGAAGAAACCCGACAATTCATCGCATTCAAACTGTAGAAGCCCTCAAAAGTAAACACGTCACGTGCTACGGGGATTAATCTTTCTGTTGAAATGACATACTCTGGGAAAATTTGACAACTTTCAACGAACTTGTGGGCAGAAATCCCCTGATGTGTAGTCCTAAGTAATCCCACTGTCATGAAACGTGGGTCGTTATTCCACAGTTTTCATCAATGGCACGTCGTTATCTGTGTTATTGCCTGCCTCTCACTATATTTTACTCATGAGATGATATATCAGAGGAAATTATTGCTACGTAAAAATTTGTGGCTGTGGTTAAGTATTCCGAGGATATGTACTTGTGGTTTTGGTTTTTTTTTCTTAGATATTATTATTTATACTTTATATAGTGTATATTTATGAACTGCTGTTTTTTTTTTAACAATCTAAATATTTATAGTATGATACTGTAACTTTTAGACTGTCTGGATAAATGTTATTTATAACGGATACATAGGAAAATTCATAGCTACTAATGTTATTTTAGATATTTGTTTATTGCAATTTTTCTTCAAATTGATTAAGTTTGATGATAAAATATCTTGAATTATATACAGGCTTGTTAACATTTTTACATTATAGATAATAATTATGTAATATTTGTGTTAACTTATTTTGTAAAATTACAAGAATGTATTCCAAAAAAGAATATTTTTTAAAAAATTTGTATTACTTTTTTTTTTTTTTGAAATGTTTAAGATACTAGCTATTTTAAGGAAAAAATAACAACAATATTCAGTTTTAGTTAAGTTTCAAATAAATGAAATTTCTGGCATTTCTTTCAAAATGATCCAATGAATTTCAAATATCAGCAAATATTAACTTTAGTTCATAAAAAAAATATTTATAAGCTTTTGTAAAGTTTTAAACATTATTTATGCTGACTATTCTGTAGATATAAATACATTAAATCAACATAGATTTCAATGATATTTGTAATTATTTTATAAATTGTTTACACACATATATATTTCTAGTGAATTTACAGCAGGTAAAAAATTAAATGATTTCTTAATTTAATGTTATAAAAATCCCATCTAAATTCAGCCTTGCTTTAAAGTTCTTATTAAAAATAATAATGTTGGAATGTTTTAACGAATGCTTGATTCGGATAGTTTAAAGATTGAGTTGAACAAAATCAGAAGCTGACATTGAATGGTTTAGTTTCTCATTAAGCATTTTTGAAAAATCTGTTGGCATGAAAATTAACAGAGATGTTTGAGTCAAAGTAATTATAAAATAGCAGAAAAATTAAGGGAAAGTCATAAAAATTGCAACGTTTAAGACGAATCAAAACTAAATGAAATTTAAACATGTTAAAAAATGAATTAAATAATGCCACAATATAAAAAAAATGTACTTCAATCAGAACTGACCATCTTCATGTAGTATTAAAATTAACTGGTGAGATTAAGCTTAATTGTTTAGTCTTCATATTTATTAAAATTACTTTCTAGAAATCGAGAATAAAAATTTATTTAACAATTATTTCGAGGATGTAATTATTATAAAATAATTATAGAATAGATCATATTCCATTCGAAGGTTAAAAACTATGGCAAAAATGTTAAATATGAGTTTTTATGTGTTGATATTCATTGACAATAATTTGAAGCATCACATTTGGCATCTAAGCGACTCAAATTAAAATGACCAAGAAAGATGATTAGTATACTACCTCCATATTTCAGATATTTATACCTCCGATATTTTCAGTTATGTGCACGAAGTAGTAGAATCTCGATGCAAACATAAGTCGTGACTTGATACATAAAAAGAAGGTACCAACGTCTAGTGGGAATAGGTTCCATGAAGGTATACTATACACAAAGCAATCAGCTATTTACATGTTCCTCACTTTGCGCAACAAGAGCCAGGGTTTGCGATGAGCACATTCGTATTTTCACTGGACATCAAAGAGATACTATACTTTTCACAAATTAGAGCACATTTATGTTGGAAAATTATAGAGGACTTTTCTTGATTAGAAACTATGAAGAAGCTTGTTTTAGATAATTTTCTGCCCCCTACTTAACATATTACTAACAGTATTTTTAATTTCAAAGAGTATGGTATAATTTCAAAAATCTCGGAAATTTTATAATTTTTATTTGACTGTCCTTCTCGAAATGGATTTTTAAGCTTTCTTAATTTTATTATTTACACAGCATTTAGTTGTTAAAACCTGGGTGGGAAATCAAAGCAGTCGTAGTATCAAACATATTGATATTTATATAACACATTTCAATGACAACAGGAAATGAATGAATATCAGTTCACACTCACGGTTTTGAGGTAGTTCAAAAGAATTCTTCCTTGCGGCCAAGGTTGCAGTTTAGAACAAGAACGACTGCCGAAACGTATAGATTCATTCATCATTTGTAGAGCTTCACTTATGAGACTGATGGAATCGTACAGCAAGGCAACTTGTGTCTGAAAGCAAAATTTAAAAATGATGCAACAATATACTGAATTACTGTTTTCTATAAATTCAACTATAAATAAATATAACATAAGTTTATATACAAACTGCATTAAAAACTGAGACTACTTAATGAGTATGGAAATACTTAAATAAATAAATAATTTTCTACAAAATGATTGTAATTTATTATATCTTCGTTTTTAATGAAATTAATTTTTTTACCATCATCAAGATACAATGATTTCCAATAAATTCAGGACCTATGTTTCTCGAGAGATCTGTTTATTTGTTCTCGAGAGATTAATAATGATTTATAAGATTGTTTTTATTATTGCCATGATTTAATTATTAATTTGCTATTATTTAATTTATTATTAATCTGCTATTATTTAATTTTATTTTACATATGTATTTATTGTATTATCAACTTATATACTTAATTTGAATGACATATTTAAAAAAACGATTAAATTTTCTTAATAACAGTTTTGAACTACCAGGCATCAGGGGTATCTGGGGAACAAATGTAGTTAACAAATGGAAAAATGAAAGTTGTATGTGTTTTTAAAAAAGAATTCCTCTAAGATATTTTTGATAAACGGAAAAGTTAAAACTTTATTTTTTTTTTTTCCAATGAGGTGATAGAAATTATATTAATGATTCAATAATTGTGACATCGTTGACTACTACTATTACAATATTAGTTTAAATTTTAACTAGTTGTATTAACATAATTATAGTAAATTGTTCTTTATTAAATACAAAAATATTCATCAGCATCAGTGGCGCAACAGCCCCATGGTGGGCCAAGGCCGTTTGTCTGGTGACAGATTTCTAAATAGTAGATGTTTTCTTTTACGGGGTAGGATTGTCAGCCTTACGTCCAACATCCTACAATGGTATTAGACAGGCACCTATTGTTTAAAAATATTCATACTATCCGGAAATAACTTTTTAAAATAAATGAAAGTTAATCTCGTGCTAATTACTCAGCGTGTATTTGATAATTAAACGGGTAATATTGATCCTATCGACAATTTTGTAAAAGTGGTAATGCTAATCAAGATGAACAAAAAATGCAATAGCACACACAGTTACAATTGATATTTAGTATATAAATATAGCGAAAATGTACGTACAAATTTGAAGAAGAAATATATAAAAAAACAAGCACAGAAGGCATCTATTGGGCAACATAGGTACAACACTGCTTGTAATGCCAGAACAATAATTGTTCAATAAATACAATAATTGTTCAATAAAAGTTCAATTGTTACAATAAATGTAACGCTTGTGAAAACACTCGACACCTTGTAGCTTGTTCACTAGTCGTTGTGCCTTATGCCATGACGTGCTCTATGCGACGCTACTGTAAACAATTAGTGTAACAATTTTTTGTTTGTTTTGTGAATCCCCAGCTGTGATGTATCCATCTGGCCCAGTAAATGTTTTCTGATTGATTTGTTTCTTCGTCACAACTCATCTACTCAACGTCATTTGTGACTGCATTTTCTCTTAAATGTTCTGTTCGACTTGACATATATTATCAACTATTTACTAATATACATAATAAAATGTGAAAAGAACTAAAAATTTAGAAATCCTAAAAATTTTAGAAATCCACAGAAATAATTTTGTTTACATTAATTATGAATTTGTACGCACATTTATTTTGTCAGAATTGCAGTTTAGGGGAAGTGAAAGGTTACAAATTATTACTTCAATTAAAATTTTAAATAAAATACAATATACTCATACGGGAAAAAAAATTAAATTACAGCCTCTTATTTCGAGATATTAAAAATTTAATAAATTATTTCGTTTTTCTCAGAAATTAATAACGGTGAAAAAGGAGAAAAAAACCTTTTTTGCATTTTACTTCATGGAAGTAAATTAATAAGATCATCATTTCAATTACTGGAAAATATATAGCTCATAATTAATTTTCAGAAGAAGAAAAATTAATCTCAAAAATAATTTATACTTTACGTTGAATATTTAATCTGTGAAATTTAATTTAAAAACAGAATTTGGGAAATTAAATTGCTTTCATTTAACAAAACAGGAATTAATTTTCTTTTCAATTTTTTAATGAAAATATTTAACATTTTTTTTCAAATAAATAATGGGCAAGTTTAAAACTTAAATCTAATTAATTTTCAAAAACAAACATTCGTAATCTCTTTTAGTGGTTTTTTTGGTAGATTGAATTTGGAATTAGTACATTATAAAAATTAAATTAAATGGACATAATTAAATATATCTGTATTAAATATGTAATAGAATAAAAGGAGTTTTAAAATGCTTTGTTTAGTATATAATTATAAAATAGGAATGATTGTTATTATGAAAAAAATTTCTGAATTGCAGTCTTTTTAATGTTGAAACATTCATAATAGCACTGAATTCTGAAAGTCATCTTATACAATGTTAAAAATGCAAGAACTAAGTACCAGTGTTGCAAAGTATGAGATTTGAATTAACTGTTATAAAATAGCAGATGCTCTTTATCTATATATACTCTAATCTGTAGTTGCATCAGCACTGGAATAGATAACTTCATGCATTCACCTGTTCCTGCCCCTTACAGAAACAAACTCAGTTTTCGAAAAATCATTCAAATATCTAACACAGAAAAGGATCAGGTTTATAAAATCGTAAATCTTTCAAATAGGCATGCACATATCATAAAACTAACTCCAGTAGGGCTTATTTTCTCTATTATTAATGTAATTACCTACAAGATTTGAGAAATGCCGGGGGTGGTTAAAATGGCACAAAAGCCTTTTTGGGTCAAGCTACTCACAAAACTTTTGTAATGTTGAACAATAAGAGATTAAGTTTATAGATAACAAAAGTCAGTTAAAATGCATCTTAGAAATATTTTATTAGAATAATGAGATAAAAGTTTCAACAATTTTCATGTCCCAAGTTTCAACTTTTAAAAATAAGACTATAAACCATATCAGAAATCATTTCTGTCTCAATAAACTCCTCAACATACCCAGTATTAGAGGACTAACAAAGATGCAGAATCTGATAATATTTTTGATTCAGAGGCTGCTTCAGATGGTATTGAAAGTGACATTTTTATTTTATATTTTTCAAATTAAGGACTGAATCCTTCGAATTCTGTTTATTTATATAGATTAAATTTTGGTTTTTTTACCTGTTAAATTTTCTTTTGAACTTAATTTGCTTTGGATAAATTTTTATGCGGAATATCAGCCTGGGATGCTTTCTGTGCATAATTTAATATTAGCAAATGTGGCAGATGTACTTAGAGTTTTGCTGAAAGCAACGATTTCATTTTTTCCATGGGGAAGTATAATAATTCCAATAATATTTCTGTCGGTAATGCTGGATGAAGAGCATGTAGTCCTAAACACTTTTAGAGTATGAGTTGTTTTACTTTTAGTTGCTTTTTGCATATAGTATTGAAAACTGCTGAATTACGATTTTTTTCCGAGTTGCTTTAATGTCTGGAGTTTTTTTGTTCTTGTTGCTACTGAGGAAGAATTTTGAATTCGAGGGATGAAGCTGTTGACCTATAACACATTTGTGTTCGGCTTTATAATTTTTATATGAATAGATTATAGTTACCTAAATTGAACATATGTATTTTAAAGAGAATTGTTTTGAGAATGTCTGAATTTTTGGTAGTTAAAACATTCGAGAGAGGAGGTGGGATATAAGGTCGAATGCGGCATTTAAGCTTTTAAAAACTTTCGGTATCACAGAACCCTTAGAAATTCAGAATTATATGTTTTGCTACTATAGTCTCAAACTGATTTATAGTTATTTTCACACTGAAATTATTCTTGTGTACTTAATTACAGTATTGCTGTTAAAAGTAAGTACTAAAGTTCTGGTTTAGAATCAGGTTTTCATAGTAATTTAATGTTCTTTAGCTAATTTTACTGGTAAATAAATCATTTGTTTAATGTACAAAAATTATTTTTCATTGGATAGTTGCATGAGTTTTGATAAGATGATCAAAAGATTTTAGTTGACAATTTTCGGTCACTATGAATAGCCTGAACCTTTTTTTTTTTTGTATTTTAAAATTTTAAAATGTTTTCAAATTTAGATGCTTATTCATAATACGATATATACGAGTTTAGCACAAAAACAGTTTTTTTGTAGACCAGATAGATGACATCGAATTTAGGCCTTCGACGGGGCATGAAAATTAATAACACTTAATAATATTGAGGAATGCATGAAATAGAAAAGCAAATTCGTGTCCAATGGAAACGAGCGAAAGCATATTCTTTAGTGAGTAATCTTCCTAGTGATCTCGAACATATAGGTCCTTACTAGCAAGTAAGTATCTATATGTTCAAGATTACTCCATTGTCAATAAGTAATATTCGCTTAAATCCTAAACAGATTCAATCCCGTAGGACAAATAACTACCAGCCAGTCAATACATCCGAAACTACTAGATGCATAGTCAATCAACAAGCAGTCAGTGCAAAGGGGGATGTGTTGCACAATGCTAAGAGAGCAACCAAGTCCTTTACATGATAAATTTGTCCTGTCACATGAGTTAACCAAGCGCAACAAAAGAAAGATCATAATACTAGTATTGTTAGTCAATCAAAACAAACATGAAGATTTAATCGATAATAAGAAATAAATATGAGCAAGGCAATAAATTTTAAATACGTGAAAAAAATGATCACGTTATAGGTAAAAATATCAAAATAATGAACCGTAACAATACTGTATAATAACTCTGAGGTTTGTAGTCTCGTTGATGAAAAAAAAAATAAGAAAACAAAAGAATAACGGAAAACATCATTAGATCGTATGGGCTGGTAATAGCCCTACACATCTAAAGCAGATATGCCTTTGAAAGAAGAGATAACAGAAAATATGTGTTTTCAATTTGTCTGCAAAGGAAAAGAACCGCTGTTTTTTTTTCCCCATTGTGGAATAGACTTTCGATTTTTAAAGGAAGCAGTTTAAAACGAAAATCAACCAAATGCCTCCTTTAGCTTAATTAATACGAATTGCAAGGGGAGTGTGTCGAAAATGTTTGAAGGATTCAGGAGTCAGTTTAAAAATCGAAAAGAATATTTTATTGTTTTTTTCAAAATTCTGGGAATTAATATTGAAATTAAATGTGGGGGCGGCCATTGAATTGTATCTTTCAAAATAGTACAGTTGCCACTTTAGCATTATACCAAGTAAGAATGAAGATACTTTTTTTTTCAGCACTGAAGCATACAAAAGTCTACCTTGAATCAACAATGAAAGAATCTCTTATTGGAGATATTCTATTATTAAAAAAACGGTTTAATGTATTACAAATTTAGCTTTTTTTTTTTCTATTTAAAATGTACAATCTTCTTTTTTCTTGTATTATGCTAATCTATAATATTATGGTACATGATAATTTAACACTGAAATTTTTATAGGATAAATAAACATTTTGTAATTAAACTTAGAGTGAAAAGTCTTTATCTGAATGCAAATACTACATCATTAAAGTTATAAAAAATACTTTTTTTACAAAAATTTGCTTTTATGTATGAGCTCTATCGAGATGTATGAACATGAACATTTTTCTTAATATTGGCAATTTCTACTCATGGACAATGTCCCGTTGTATTGAACATTCTAGCATATGGAACAGATTCTAAATCACTATTATTGACACTCGGGGAGAACCATATCCTCAATCGTTAGCCGATTGTTCATGTATAGCCATCCAGATCTCCCGACCTCATATCCTGTGGCTTTTGGATGAAAGATAGGAAAATACTGATTCTGGAAATATAGGCATTGCAAATCATTAGAAATATTGCATTGTTAGAAATTTTTACCTTGAATTGTTTCACCTCTTATCTACGGACTGCGTTGCTAAATAGGGGACACCGTAATGGAAATTAATTAGCCATTAATTTCTATAACCTTATTTTATATAACAAAAAGTGGTAAAATTATAGCTTTCCATAAATGAAATATAGATTTTTTTTTTAATTTGATAAAAATATTTCGCTTTATTTTCATTTCTTCTGTGCAAACGCCATCTCTTTGGTTTTATTAATTTTTGATTATTATTTACTATAATTGTTGTCATTTGGTCTACCAATTTAAACAGAGCATATTAAGATCTCTTTATGCGGAAATTTTATTGAAAATATGAGAGCTGTCTTTACAGGTTTCAAAATTTTTAAATGTAATTCAAAAAAAATTTCAATGGTATTCACAATGACCCCTGCAGACATATTAAACATAATGGATAATTTTATGTTTCAAAACTAATTAGAAATATTTAAATTATAAATTTAAGACAATAACTGCTCACCATTTTTAAATGGCCATGCATTGTCTTAAAATGAAAAAAAAAAAAAAAAACAGTACTTAAAAAAATTCAATCATTTTAAACAAAAATTTAAATTTAGATTCTTAGAATTTATCCGGACGCTGAACTTATTGTTATTTCCAAATAATCACAAAAGAAAGGGAGATAAAAAGTCGAAATCCTAAAACAATGGAAATAGTTCATTTTTCTATTTATTCATTATCGAAGACATATTCGCGTTCGAATGAATTTGTTGTTCTAATTATTAATTAGCTTATTATTTTACTCATGTTAATCAAAAGAATTGTTCGGAGTAATCTTTTTGTTTATGCTTCTTGATTTCTTTTGCCTTCCTTTAATCATTAAAATGTCAAAGTAAGGACTTTCATTTTAAAAAAGCAGAAGCTTTTATTTTTATTTTCAGGAAAATCATAATTCTTATTAATTTCTAAAAGAGGAAGCAAGATCTTGATTTTAAGGGGAAAAAATGACAAACAATCTAGAAAGAAAAGTATTTATTCTGATTCGTGTTGATGAAAAATTAAAAAAAAAGTAATAATTATATTTTCATCTAATCAAAATTTTATTAAAAACGAATTTATTATATATATATATATATATATATATATATGTATATACAAAATTTCATTGAAATAGTTATTATAAGAGTAAAATATTCATTCTCAGTTTTCAAAGTAAACACTGTAAATCTTTGTTGTTTTTAATTTATATAAGTTTTTTTTTTGTTTTCGTATTTGTTAATTGTATTTCTACATTCAGAAATATAATGAACAACTAAATATATTCCATATATATATATATATATATTAATAAAAACTTTGCATTCATAGAAGATAATATAAATTTTAGGTATTCAAATAATATACATACATTTTTTTCTTTATACATATATATATATAAAATTATATTCGATGAATACAAAGTTTTCGATGTTAAGAAACTGTGCTTTGTTACTGAAAAATAATATCAAGTAAAGAGCTCATATTTTGATAAGAAATATACAAACGAAAAATTATTTAAATGTTATCTTAAAATTTATTATGCAATATATTCACTTTTTATATTTCTAAATGAAGAACTACGAAAACAAATGAACTGAATATAAATTAAAAATAACGAAAATTTGAAGTGTGTAATTTGGAAACTGATAATGTGTATTTTTTTCTCACATCAAATATTTCAATGAAATTTTATTTTAAATCAGGCAATGAAAATTAAATAAAAAAAGGGCGTTAGAAATCTTAATTAAATAAAAATAAAAATACTAGATGAGAAATGTAAAATACTCTGCAAGGTAATTCATAATTGAATTTGTTTTTATATTCTGAACATAGACATATAAAATAAACATCCGTTGAATTATCTAAAAATTTAACGATCATAATTAACATTCTCATAATATTCTTTAAGAAATATCTCAATATCTAACTTTAATTATTTTTATTTAAATTTTTAATATGGAATATAATCAAAGCTTATAAAATAATACAAAATTTTGTATATTCTGCAATGAATAATAATAATAATAATTACAATTAATATTTAATAATAAACCCTATTTTATTGTCTAATTTGAATATCAGTTTGAAGTAAACAATTTTCTTTTTGAAATTTGAATTAATAATTTATTCTTTGTTATGACTTATTACAATAATTACAAAATAATATGTAAAATTCTTACATAAATATTTTAGAAAATATAATTAGTGCATCCTCCTTATTTTAAATAATAAATTCAAAGTAAACTTATACACGCTCCTGGCAACAAGATGATACATTTAGAAGAAGAAAAAAAAGATTTTCATAGTAAAATTTATTTATTTTTATGTTTATTTTATTTGCAAATGTTTAACGTCAGATGTTGAATTTTACGGTGCATAATCCCTGGCAAATTAGTTTTTCCTTTTTCCATTTTTACAGAAGTATTTGTGTATCTAAATTTTTATAAAAATATTATTTTAACAATTTATTTTTTTTACTTTCAATTTTTTTTTTTGAGAAATACAAAAATAAACAAATAAATTTTTATTAAATTAATTAAAATTTTAATGATAAAAATCTTGTTAAATATTACATTTTGCATTTTTATCTGTTATACGACTGATCAGTATTTGAAAAAAACTTTTTCTTAAATTTTAATTTCACAATTTATGTTTGCTAACTGAAAGGAGAAATGATCTATTCGCAGTATGTATATGATGTCAAATACATTTACTTAATTAAGATTGCACTTTGAAATTTTAATAGTCCTGTATGTGACAAGATATTTAACATATTTTTATTTTTGTTGCATTTTGTTAGTTTAAAATGATTTAATTTAAAGTGCATGCAGCTATAATAAAATTAAAATTGAAATAAATAATTGCAACATACAAACAAAAATATTTAAAAAAACAATAACATTAAACAATAACATTATTACGCTGATCAAAGATTAACGCAAGACTAAAACCGAAAACAAGCAATACTAAAAGAAATACAAACTATACCAATTTAAAAAAAATAGCAGTAGAAGAAAAAAAAAAAACATAACATGAAGCAAAAATAAAAAAGAGTTTCTGGAAAGAATGAGAGTCTTAAGTACCATCTTCTCTTCTTCAAGGATTTAACCACATAAAAATTCTTTAACCCTTAGCTTAGAATCTACAAAGAAATACTAAAATCTATACCTAAGTAAAAAAACAAGCATGAGGAAGAAAATTAAAAAAAAAAAAAAACAACCAAATCCTTGTTTAATGTAAAAAAAGTTAGGTTTTTTTTCATTTACAATTCATATTCTTTTAAACAATATAAAAAATTGCATGTTCTGTTTACGTAGTTTTATCTTTAAGTTATAAAGTAATTGACAATAATAAAACTATTATCATTTTGAGAAATACCATTTAAATAAGCAAATCATTTCACTTTATAATTTATTATTGCGATCTATTATTCTAATTTTACAACAAAACCAACAATTAAAAACTGCAAATAAAATTAATGTTTTATTCTGGATTTCTATATTTCGCTTTAATATTCTACATGTGTATTTCACCTTATATAGCACAAAAAAAAACATATAAACGAGAAAATGTATAATCATTAATTTGAATATACATATGTTAAAAAATTGAAATCGTTAGATAGTTATTTTAAATACAAAAAAAAAAAAATAAATAAATAGATTTGGATAAGTTAGATAATTAGAATTTGTTGTTGTTGTTTCTTATCCCAACTTGGCTGGACAAGCCCACGGGCCCATACGTACTCATGATTGAAGGGGAAGGAAGCAGCTTCTGTTGTGATGGAGCACCCGTAGGTAGAAGTCTGACTTTGGCTCCGTGACACTCTTACAGTCATAGGAGACCGGGACCTACGGTTTAAAGTGGATTCCGAACCACTACAAACATCCATGGCACCGCCGGGATTCGAACCCGAAACCTGTGGCACCGAGTGCCAGAGCGCTAGACACTCGGCCATTCAGGTCCCAAATTTGTGAATGCCAAAGGCACGCTGTGTTCCCAGGTGGTCACCCACCCAAGTACTGACAGCGCCCAATGATGATTGACTTCGGTGATCTAACGAGAACCGGTATATTCAACATGGTACGGCCGTTGGCTTAATTAGAATTTAAATACAGAAAATAGATGACGACAATTAAAATGAGGTTATTTTAAAAACTGCAAAAAATTATAAAATAACTAATAATAATAATTAAATACATTTTTCTTTTACTATTCTATATTTGGTTTTATTATTTTAAATTAACTTTTGTATTGCATAAAATATAACTAATAATTCTAATAATTATTAATTTTTTAAAATAATAACTAATAATAAACTATTGAGTTAAGTTATATCATAACATTATAAGTTATATTATGACTAAAATAATTAATAATTTTATTAATAAACTAAAAATTTAATTACTAATTTAAGACAAAAAACAAATAGAATTGCTAATTTATGAATACTTTTTGATAATGAAGGAAACCATTTCGTCGGTATGCAAACTTCAATTTCTTAACACAAAAATTTGAAATTAACAAACAGTTGATATTAAATATGTTTCTTTTAAAAACTGCAAATAAACAAGCGTTTCTTTTTAATATTCAATGTTTCATTTTATTATTCTAAACATAATTCAGTATGGGACAAAATGTTAATCAGAAATAACAACAAAAGCAAATAAAATCGTTAATTTATTTAGAAATGATTTTTTTAAAGAATCTCAAACAACTTTCCTCGAGAATTCATCCAGATAGTTCAATTTCTAAGCGCAAAATTTGAAAGAAAAATAAATAGTGGGCTATACATGTTCATTAATCAACACTGTTCCGTGATAAACAAACGGATTACAGAGTTTTCGGGTCAAATGCCAATAGAATGAAAAAGCAGGCAAGTAATGAGTTGCAGAGCATTGGCTCGATCGATACTGCGGCTTAGAATACTTTTCAAGAAGGCCAAAGACGATTCTTACATGAGTCGGAGATTTTAAAGATATCGTTAAAAACCTTTGTTCTGGCTCAGCATAATTTGCAAACAACATTATTTTCTTTTGGAACCGTAGGGCGAGGCAGGATTCGCTGGTTTACTGGAGTTTGGGATAAAAATAATAAAAAAAAGGAATAAATTTGAGATTCAGATAAAAAAAAAAAAATAAAGCATTTTAAAGCTAAGAAAAGGGATTTTTCTGTTTTTTTCGGTGAGTAAAAGTGAATGATAAAAATTTTGTTTCGATTTAGTTATTTTTAAAGTTTCTATCTTTTTGACATAGAAATTGAAAAATATTTTTTTTTTGACGTAGAAATTGAAAAATATTTTAATAAGCGAAATTAATTTTCCCATTTGTTTAAATAACTAAATATTTGAATATTGTACTGCAACCAATCATTTAAATAAAATAATGTAAAAAGAGTTATTTAACGCCTGACAAGTGCTACGGTTACTCTTAAAATGTAACGTATCCTGAGACAGGACTAGCTTGCAAGCTAACTCAGCTGGCAGTGGCAATCACTAATTCTGGAAACAAGGAGACTCGATGGCAATTATGACAACATGCTTAAGGCTTCTCACAATGATTGTCAGGCTGAATAGTGGCAGTTTTCCTATTTTTTTCTTCTTTAGGGTAGTTACCCCTTATAGTCTTTTCCGGAACGCAAATGTTTTTTCTTTCTTCGCTGGAACTTTGGTAAGTCAGTTGATATAGCTTTCATGTATATTCCATGGATTGACATTATTAAATTTTAGGCCGGAAAATCCATTTATCAAACTCAAAAAAGCAGGGCCTGCCTGTGTGGTTTGATGCTTTAAATTATTTTGGTACATTATGACGGAAGTAATGTAGGTTACATTGCAACAGGATAAAATTGAGTTTGCTGTATTTGAATCTGCTGCTATTGACGAGGTGTCTAAAGGTATCTGTTACTTAATATTTTAATAGGAATTTAAAAAAAAATGAAAATGAAAAACTTCAAATATTTATATTAATGACCATAAGCTGCATTATAATTTTAGATTAAAAAGATACTAAAGAAAAGGCATTTAAATAAAGCAGTTCAATTGTAAATGTTTATATTATTGCTGATAAAAATTGCTAATGTTTGGAATAAATATCTAAAAACATTATACCTTTGTAGTTATTTAGTATTTTTTTTTAAAAAGAGAATGACTTTTAAGATGAGGATATATTTATCAATAATTTTTATACAATTATGTGTCTTCAAGACGTAACAGCCGAATTTGTTGAAAATATATCACTGTTTCAATTTCAAATGTATGGTTCCAACATGACGGCAATTCTCCATACAAGGCATCCAAAGTAAAGTAGTGTTTACATGAGACATTCAAACATCGAAACTTCGGATATCGTGATTGTGTATAATGAGCTATACTCTCATCATATGTTTGTCCGATGCATTTTTTTCTATTAGAATATCAAAACCAATAGATGTATACGAACATTCCGCCTATATTACAGGAATTGAATCAACGTATTACTGATGATATAATTTCACTTAATGTGTTACAAAACATACAGCATGAATAAACAAGTAATATATAAAAAAAAGAAAAAAAATAAAAGTCAATTCCTACTTTTTTTTTTTTTCACTATATTGCAGAAAGTCCTTTATAAATAATTTTCATTAATTTTTTTAAAGTTTATCTGGCGCCATCTATTGGTAGATTTTGGCAACTTAAATCTAGCAAGAAAACTAAAATTAATTAATGAATTAATATTTGAAAACTGTATTAATATCAAGTGTCATCCCCTACAAGTTCAAAAATGTATTTGAACTTGAGTGGGTGAATAAAAGTATTTTATGAACGATTGAAAATTTGAACAAGATTTATATATAGAGAGAGTGTGAGCTAATAGAAGGAATTGAAAAAGGAAGTTTATATGTACAATGTAGTTAAAGGACAACATTCTGGTCTTAGCGTTATTGGACAAAATATGTTTTTTCTTTCTAAACTAAGAACGTTTTACTTAACGTTTTAGATAGGAACGCTGAACACAGATGGCGCTGTAGCTAATCTGACCGTGACCATTTTATTGAACCTAGATACACATTTATGGCAACAAATGTTGACATTCTCAAATAAGTTAAAGGCTTGCAGGACATAAGTGGACACTTTATATATGATGTGGAATATTAAAGATCTTATAAAATGATGACCGTGGTTTCAGTAAGAGATGTATAACAGAGTTGAATATTATACAGTCTGATAATGATGAAAAAGGTTAACAAAAATTAACAATCACACAATATTTCAAAGATGAGTAAATAATTTTATGAATTTTAACACATTTTTTTTAAATTAATGAAACAAGCTTTCTTATTAAAGGAAATATGATGATTGATGCATCATAGATAAAGATGCTATCTGCATCTATTATTTTTTTTGTATTTTTATCCTTGTTGAACTAGGACTTAAAAAAGACTTAGGATAAAACAAACATTCCTAGGCTCAAAATTCTGAGGATAAAAATATATCTATTTTAATAATTCTCCCTCAAACTATATATACAAAAAAACCCATAATTTTAATTATTGATTCTATTTCTAGTTAAAACATGATAAAACAAAACATTCGAAAAATTTCTCAATTTTATTTCTTTTGTCTGATTTTTTAAATCTTAATTAAATAAAAAGAAATTTCATTTGTTTTCGTTTAACGCTTATTTTAAAATTACGTTAATTAAATTACCCATACTTAAAAACTCACTATGTTAGTTTTAATTATTTTAATTATAATTTATTTAATTAAATTATCCGAATTGGACGAAATGTTTAATAATTAAAATGTTTGATAAAATACAAAATATAAAAAGAAATTTAGTAAAACACACATAATAACTAAAATGTAACATGTTTTATTATTTTTATCATTTTTTTTAATTTTTAAACCAATCAAATTAACAAAAGTAAAATAATTTAGTTGAAAAAATTGTGTTGAATTAAAGTTTTTTTCTTATTATTGTTAGCTATTTTAATAAAAATTAAATTAATTTTTTTTTTTAACAATAGTGTCGTATTTAATGTAATTAAATGTAACCTTTTTAATCAGTTTTTCTCATTATAGGTAATTTTGTTATGTTCCTCTAAGCATTAATTATTGAGGAGGTCTTTCTATCTGCTTTAAGGAGCTGATTAATCATTTCTTAAAAAACTGGTTTTACATAATAGCTTTTCTTGAAAAATTCAGAAAGGCCAATAAGCTATTTTCGATAAAGTCAAAAATTTCTTATTAAAAAGTTTTTAGTTTCTTGAACAAAACATGATTGTTAATGATTTTCGATAACTTAATATAATTTTGTTAAAAAAAAAATCTTATGCCTGAAAAACTATAACAAAAAATTGTTCAATAAATAGAAAGAAAATTGGCGTATAAAATTATTGAATGAGTACTGTAACTTTTGTTCTCCTGATAAATTTGAATAAATTTGTGGTTACATGAAGCAAGATCAAAAAATAGTTTCAGCTAATTTTCAATATAGTTTCTTCTTATATTCAAAATAGTTAGAGTTTATTTTGTATTTTAGTTTCAGCTTATTAACCATAAAATTATGGATGGTAAAGAATTGGTAGGTTTAAGGGTAGGTTGGTGTAGTTTTTTTTTTTTCTTGGCAGAGGGTTTTTTTCTTGTTCTTAATCAGTTTTCGTTTCCTCGATGACTTACAATATTTCTTATTTGTTTTTATTTTAATTTCTTTAACTAGCTATTCTTATTGGTTTATTCAAATTTCTTTCACGTACTTTTTTTAAAAATCGTTAGGAATGCTATTTTTTTTCCTTTTTAATATATATATATATTTTTTACAATTTTTAGCGATAACGGTTGAATATAATTTATTGACAATTTTTTTTCTTTTTTTGTTTCTTTAGGATTGCTATTATGCTTTTTTATTATATTAAATTCTAAATTTAATGGGTAACTTATATATCGGCCCAGCAATTGATTTTTTTAATTTTTTTAGTTTTGAATTTAGTCGACACTTTTAATAAGTTACATATAAAATGCTATTGAATAAAATACACAGAATACCTAAAAACTCATTCATTTTAGTATTTTTATCAATTTTACCCATAAAATATATGGATATTATTGTAGAGAAAATGGGTCAAATATATTCTGAACCATTTACAATATTTCTTATTGGTTTATATAAATTTCTTTCCCCTGATTATATATTATCTTACAAATTGACCGTCAGTTAATTTAAAACTATTTAATATTTGTACATTTAGAAATTCTTCTACTGAATAAATCCTATGTGAACGTAAGCTGGCCCTCATTTAAATGAAATCATGATGAAATGCACCCCTGGAAATGCAAATATAGGTCTTCATGATACCATCTCTTTACTTGACACCAGTAATAGAGGCTTTGATAATGATATGAAGATCATCCAGCCGTAATGGTTCCATCCCATGTTCCCCATAAATTCCCCTGGTACCATCCAAAATAATGCTTTCACCAACATTGAAAGACAGGTTGCTGGTGTCTGGTTTTCTCCAGACGTCTGTACTTTCAAAATCATTATTTAGATTGAACTGGGAGTCATACTGAGACCTCTTTCAATAAATAAAACCAGATGATAAACCAAAGTAAATGTGTTTTGTGCCATGGCAAACGAGATCTCCTATGCACAGGAGAGTAGGAATGAAGTGTGAGTGCATGAATATTAGGTCTTATTGCAAACATACCTCTCTTGTGAAGTCTTCTGAGAACAATAACTTTTCAATTCCTGATTACTCGAAAAAAAACTCTGTAAGAGACAAATATAGATCTTCATTAACCTTGTGGCTATTGGTCGATATTGGTAGATATTGGTCGTTAATCTTTGAACCAGACTTTCTCTCATCAAATCTAATATCCTTCAACTGTTCCTTTAAGTCGAACATGAAGAGGGGTATTTTATTTAAGTGTCTAGCAAACTGCACGAGATTGCCCTACTCTAAATCATTATCCCCCTCCTCTCTTCATCCAAACTTGGATGTATTACTCATTTTAAATAGTTTGCTTTTATTACAATAAGTTAAACAACAATAAAAAGACACACTAGAACTTCGTTTAGGTGTCTCAGAGAAAGAGAAGCGATAAGTATTTTGGAAAGTATATATGTACAAGCATATACACGCATATACAAGCATATACACACAATATATGTTACAAGCATATACACGCCATTTATTAAAATTGTGTATCTCTGCTTGCAAGCATTGACATTCACCTTTAATTCAGTACTTCCTGAAAAATCGACAAAATATGCACATACTCAAATTTTTGTGTACTAGTTTAAATGTACATTGGTATAAGTAAATATAGGAAAGAATTATCTTTGTTTGTTTTTTTAATATTTTGTTTCGATTTCTTAAAAATATTCTTTTTGGCATCAAAAAAAAGGAGGACATTTAACGAAAAAAATCTGTCATTTTTATCAAATAACATTTCTCGTGAATAAAATTTAAATATTTAGTTAATGGGAAAATCCAAGAAGAATAACGAATCTAAAATATACTTTCAATAATAATATGTTCATTTACATTAAAAATATGTTTGACTATTGCAAAATGCAATCAATTTCTTACGTTACTTGTATTCCAATTCTAATGTTATTAATTCTCCATGTAATATTCGCACATCGGTGCCCGATTTCAAGCTAAAAGAATAAATCTTTATTCCGACATTTGTCTGAAATCTATATGTTAATTGTTCTACTATTTATAAGGACATTGTTCCTTCTTTATTCATATACGCCTGCAAATAAAATGGACAAACTTCTTTATCAAATATTTCGCTCGCAAAAAAAAGTATTTCTAGAGAGAAATGCGATATAATTAATACGGTATATAATTTTCCTTTTCTTTGAAAATATGACAGATGTTCATTTAGTGCCATGCCGTACCGTATCATGCTATATCTCGTATAAACCATAATAAAAGCTAAAAACAATGTAGGTTTTCTATCACTTTCAAGAAAGCTTTCTCATTTTGAACATGAAGTCATATGATTTTTGTTGTAGTTTGAACCCTTTATTTTGCTTGCTTTAATAAAGATCTAGTAACTGCTTGCGTTTTGACCTTTGAAATACTATAACCTTTATTGTTCAGCTAGAAAAGTATTCGTATATCTTGAAGTAATTTGTTTTGGGTTTTTAGTAGCATTCTGTATCATCAAGAATTTTTCAGAAATATTTAGAACAACTCTGTACAACAATATCAATGATTCTAGTGTTTTATTGATTTTTTTTATGTGCTACAAGTTAGTATTTATTACATTCACTTAAAGCTATCATAAGGGATCCTGAAAAAGAGGAAAATTCAGTTACCAATTAAATAAATATTTTTAAAAAATACAAAATTTTAATGCGAAAATATATTAACCTTAAAAATCAAAATTTAATAACTACAATTTCTAACATGCGTCTTTTAAAATTTTTCCAAATAAAGTAATCTCTATTTACATTTCCCATTTGTAATTGGCAACAGTTTATTTTTAATTATATTACGCTAATTAATTGTCAGCAGAGAAATTAATGCCATAGACGGTGCATAGCACAAATGAATGACCCAGTGTGTAGCGCTCGGTGCCAAAGGTTTCAAGTTGAGTACCGGCGCTGCTATGCATATATGTAGTGCTTTGGAATCCACTTTAGGCAGTAGGTCTCAGCCTCATATGACTGCAGAGCGTCACAGACTTCTCCACATCCACATCCACTTCCACATTATTCCTAACTTATAAAGAATCACCTCAACTCTAAGCATAGTGATATGGTGTGGTGTGATGTTTTTGTAGTAGTAGTAGTACTAGCGGACAGAGACCTGCAGTTTAAAAGTGGATTCCGCGCCACTACAAGCATCCATGGCACCGCCGGGATTCGAGCCCGAATCCTGTGGCATCGAACACCAGTGTACTAATCACTAAGACAATAGGTCCCCTATGCTCTAACTAGTCTTATTTATTTTAGCTACATTTACAAGCAGGAAATTTATAACTATTTTTAGCAATTATTTTCTTTTCATCTCTCTCTCTCTCTCTCTTTATATATATATATATAAAGTGCGGTAAAAAATGTTCTTTTTCTGCAGAGTAGAGTTGCTCTATATAGTTTAAAACTGTTTTTCATTTTCTTTTCTTTTCTTTTATGTTCTTGATAACCCTCTAAATGAATTCGACGAAATAATAAAATATTAAAAGTGAAAATTTTAAAGCCTTCTGAATAAAGCTATTAATCATCTTTTTTTTTTTTTTTTTCAAAAAATTTTCACTTTCTAAATTGAAGAAGTAAACTGTCAGAAACATTTTCAAAGACTTTCACAAGAATTTAAATACAAGTTTTGAAAGAGAAAATTTTTGTCTCGATAATAAGTAGACATTATTGTGTTTAACGAAAAAGCTTTTTGTACATCCTATCTTTAATTAATAATTCATAAATCTTATGATCCAAAGTAAAGGATGTGAATAAATAAAAATAAAATGAACATTGAAAGCTTTTTTTCCCTATCTTTTAAACAAATAGTTAGATATCTGAATAATGAATGGTTGTTGGTTTTTAGCGTTGTATTTTCTTATTAATTGGCTGCATTAATGAACTACTTTCAACACTTAGAAAAAATATTTAAACATCTGCAAAGTTTTGCGAAAAATAAAAGATTTAACTAAAAATAACTAGACGAATTAACTTTTATGGTAAAGTAACAAAACGTACTTTTTAAAAATGCTTTTTTAAGTAAAGAGTCATAAAGACGAAAGCTAAAAGTTTTTAATCACATGCAGAATAGAGTTTTTGCAGAAGATGAAAGATAGTGTTTTGATTATTAATGATAAAAAAATAAATAGTTTACACTATCAAATATAATTAAATGTTTGAAAAATGTAAACTTTATTGATTTATTTAATGTTTTATATAAATGAGGAAGATTAAACCAAACTTTTTGCCGACTCGTGACACAGTGGTGATGAGCACAGCTAGCATGGAAGAGAACTCAAGTTGAAATTCACTGGCGGATTTTGTTTCATATACTACAGGGTGACCAAATAACTTTCCTTGCTTGAGGCATCTGTAGCTAAAACTAATGAACAGAATGAAATCAAATGACACATACAGACTGTGGAAGACATGGGGGAGATGATTTCCGTAAATGCATATTGGGAGATTTTTAAAATTGCTGTCACGTACACACTTTGAAGTTTGCACAATCTAGGTAGATTTCTCAAATTAGCTAGTGTTTATGAGACATCAGGTTTATTATCTGCACCATTATTGGTGAGAAATATTGACAGATGTTGGTAACTTTTGTCGTTCCTGAATTTCAAAATAGTGTTTGGACAAGATAATTTGTATTCAAGATGGAGAAAGACCACAGAATTTTTTGCGATTGTATTTTGATAATAATATAGTTATCAGCCAATTTTCCGACTAAATGGCCAACCCGTTCTGCAGACATCCTTCCATGTGAGTTTTGGCTGTGAGAGAGTACTACTCTCTACTACTCTACTACCCTTAAATCAGTTGTGTATGTTGGTGGCATTACAAACCTTCCTTGAAGACAACTATTACAAACATGCAAAGTAGAGAACATCATACACCGGACACAATATCTTATATTCAGGAAATGTTGCACTTTTTAAAAATATTGTACGTGGCCCTGCGTTCCTGTAAAATCTCGGCCAATACTAGACCTATAACGGCTTCATGAAGAGGATAACTTTCAGGTTCATGGGAACACTTTTAAATTTTATTTACAGCTTTGTTTTTATATACATAACTCATTTATAATGAAATGAAAGCTAAAGATATAAATTAGTTACACAAGTGCAGTTCACTTCAAGGACGGATATTTTTCAGAGTTATCTCGTCTACGATGAATCTAGTCTAGCCAGTCTGCGGCAAACCTTAATTATCACACGGCGTGAATTCACAAAGGGCTCACATAGGAAATTTGGAACAGGTGGAAATTGGCCTGCTCAATCACTTTTAGAAAGTGATAAAAACAACACTTTTCGTCGACTCACAGCAGAACTCTCCTCTTCTTCACCAAAAACCTCCCGTCAAGAGAGGGTCAGCTTTCCTCCTTCTCATTAAAGCAAGTAGACACTTTCTCAGCTCATGGTCTATCACCAATCACTATCAACAACTCATAGCGTAGTCATATTCCATCTGTAAATTTTCAACTTGTGAACGTCACACAGAGAATTGCTAATTTCATGATGCTCATTTTCCATGACACTTAATATCTGCTATCAGATTCAAATAACAAGTTGTTATCATTAGTGCAAAACACTAATTGCATGTAATATAACTATCCCCAATCCTGCTTATCTGTTGTCAAATTTGAGTGATAGGTTGTTATTAAGTACTTGTTAAAGAATATGCATTCCTCTCTCCTGGTAACGGAATGCTACAATTCTTCCCATGGGAAAAATGCTACAGCCCTAATGTTGATTAATAAAAGATTATTTTTGTGAGTTTCCAATTGTTTTCATTCTGCTTGTCCATTTTTTTTATTATTCTAACAGGATCATGTAACTTGGTATGATTCATTTTCTGTGCATTTTTTATAATTATTAACTAAAAAATTTAAAAATTATATCTGGATAGCGGAAATTTCATAGTGAGTATGTGACAGCAGTGCTGAAATACCCCTTATCGGAGACTTTTGGTATTTTTGTTCAAATCATCTCCCTATACCTTCCACAGTCTGTATATGAAATTTGATTAATTTCATTCATTAGTTTAGCTGCAGATGCCTCAAAACAGGGACAGTTATTTTATAATCACCTTTACTTACAGAACAGAAGATTCGTTGAAATTGCGACAACTATGTACAACGCCTGCCGTCGATAGTCTGAGTTGCTTTGCGACAGTTTTCAGAATTTTCTCTCGTACGAAAATATGGGACAATCACCAAAAAAAAAGTTGTTCCGGGAAGAAAATGTTCTTCACTAATCATTTGTGCTACAAGATATATATATATACCATACGTGATATACGTAAGCAGAACAAAGGATCCAACGATGTTAAAAGAAGAAATTAGATACTTTAAAACCTGACTTTAATATGATAATCAAAGCTATTTATAAAAAGAAAGCTGAATCAAAATATTACATACGTATTATAATGTTTTATACAAAATAACTCTGAATATTTTCAGTATTTTTCGCTAAGCATTAATCATTACATTAATAGGAAAACAGTTATAACATGTTATTAATATGTTCAAACACTTGAAATTATGGTCGGCCGATATTATGATAATAAAAATTTTAACTACATTCAATTATCTTTTATTTCTGTTTTAAAATTAATTTTATAAAAATAGAGTGTAAGTTTGCTCATAACGCTTGTCTAGAATTAATATAAACTGCATTTTTCCCTCTTTGATTGTTTTTCTAAATTTGTATTTGTTTATAAATTTCATTAAATTAAAAGTTTTTGAAATATTTTTATTATTCACACACGATTTCAATTCATTGCAGAGAAATTTATAATTATTGCAGCAATTTCTATAGATCTGCTGCATTTATTGCGGAATTCTGGATTGCATTTGCTATTATTCTGTGGTAAAGTATCATATACTATGGATAGTATACATATATGGAGCATACATTTTCCTGATAACAATGGAATAAATTTACAGCTAAGGGACAGTTATACTCAACCTCGGAGTAGACTCAGTAGTTTTCGATTTGGATCTCCTTTTCTAATAGCCTTTTAGCCAGATTCTGTATATTGTGATATATATTACGCTATTCATTTAACTAATAGAACCTAAATTACGTATTTGCATGTTATAACTGATGATGATAAGTATTTTCTAACTATCACGCAAAATGATCTGTTGTTTCTAAATTCAAAGATAAGGAATAATTTCAAAATTCTGTTATAATGAAATGAACGACGTTTAAAAAAAAAGTAAAAATATAATTTTCTTTTGACAACAGAAGCTCTCCTGATGATATACAAAACCCGCCAGAGGCCGAGAGGTATAACTGGGCCAGGTGAAGTCAGACTTCTCCTTTTGGGTGTCCCATGTCTTTGTGCTGCAAGGTCAAGGACAAAATTAAATTGCTTTTTTTTTTACCCTTTATCATGATTCATCAGTTTTTCTCGCAGGTTATGGACTAGGTCTAAATATTGCTGTCGACCAAGTGGGATAAGAAATAACAACAATATACTGAAAGAGTTAGGGTATTTTAATAACATACAATATTAATTTTTTTTTTTTTGTATTTTTAGAAGGGATAATATATGTGCTTGCAAACTCCGTTGGTTTTCAAATACAACATACCAAGTGTTCTTGTGAAATTTCTATATCATTCTTTATTAATATAATTTTTTATGTATTTTTTAATACAGTTTTTTATTTAACTTTCTGTTAATTAACCAATGATACCTATTACAATCAATTTTATACAATGAAATTAATCTACATGATCAAACCCGTCACAAGATATATTTATAAACTTTATTTGTTCCATACGTGATCTAGCGTATATACTGCTTACACAATCTTAGTGTATACACTGCTTTAAGTGCAAGATGAAGGTTTACTGGTCTTCGTACTTTACAGTAAAAATTTTGAGAGATGAACAAAATCAGAGGGTTGTAAAATTTTCTATTAATAAAATGATAGTCCAGCTTTTGCTAATACGACAATGATTTGAGAGACTCTGTAAGTAATCCAAGAAGCCATTTCAACTGTATTCCTTTCAGTATAATTTCAGTATAATTTCCTTCAGTATAATCAACTGGAAGATCGTTCCATCACTTTATCAACTATTTTTTTAAGAAGAAAAGGATTATGAAGTGTTTTCTCGTGTAGTGTTGTTCGCCATGTATGATGAACCCTGAAAACATTTACTGTAGTATTAGTTCTATATGAAAATCCAGTTTGATAACTGTCAAAAAAATTTTTTGTTGTTGTTTAATTTGGAAATTTTTTTTATAAAATGTTCCTATTGTTCCTTTCGTCCAACAGGAGATGGATATATATCTATATATATCACTTGGAGTTTCATTCGAGAAGAAAAACGAAATGTATTGGGACTGCTCTTGTGAAATGGTTTCCTTGAAGTTTATGTTCTCGGCCCTTTATTAGGTTCGACATTTACAGCTGACATGAAATGTTTTTATTTTCCTTTTGAGCATTTTCACCACTTGCAACAAATCTTTTCTTTCACATTTCCTAATGGAACGTAAATAAAACACTTTTTCCGAGAAACGTTTTCTGTGATACTTTCAGACAGGTATATTTTTAGATGGAACACTACAGGTGCAGAGTCAATATAAAGTAAAATACTTTCTTTTGGGACATTTCTTTTGTTTTTTCATAACTGGTTAGACTAGAAAGTTTCATTTTAGACTTTTAAATTGATTATTTAAAAAATAAAAATATAATCAGTAGGCTGGAGCTATTTTTTTTTTTCGATGTTTTTTCCTGATAACACGGAAAGTTGTGGAAAAGTTTCAGAAACATACGTAAAAATGTGAAGTTAATCAATAACTATCTTCAGATTCCACTTTGGCTCTCAATATGCTCTTAGAAATTATTAAACTTTAAATTTTTATTGTTTTGTTTTAAATACAGATAGCGCGAAAAGTTGAAAATTACATAAGTGCAAAAGTTTACTGTGATCAATAAATATTTGCCGGTTCCACTAATATGTAAAATTAGAATGAGAATAAGAAAATGATGTAAATTTTCAAATATATATATATATTTTTAAATTTTTATTTACATTAAATTTTCAGTTTTTAATTCCATATTTTTTTCTTTTCGCTAGTGCCTAAACGTTAAAAATCTATAAGAAACATAAATGTAAAATGTTAGTATAATCAATAACAATTATAGTAGATGAACAATAGCTGGAACTCATTAGTATAGTAATATAATTGAATAGAAATCAGAAGATAAATAATTGCTATTTCTTAACGATAGATGCATAAAATTACGAAATATATTTAACATAAATTTCATTTATACACAGGCTGTTCTGAAGACACATTTTACTTCAATGGCGCAACAGCCGTATTGTGAATCAAGACCGTCGGCCTACAGACAGATTCAGAAACATGAGATGTTTTTTTTTTAAAGGGTAGGGTCGTCAACTCTCTCTACGTCAAACGTTCTACAGTAATATAATACCGGGACCTAACCTTCAAAGTGGATTTCGAACACTACAGACATCCATGATACCGCCGGGAATCAAGCACAAAGCCTGTGACATCAGATCGCTTGTCACTCTGCCATCAGGCCCATTTAAATACCCATTATGTCAGGTGATACTTTTTCCTTATATTCTGCACATCTATCTGATTAGTGCGCTAAAATTTGTTTCATCTATTCGTAATACTGTATAAAAATACACTTAAGAGCCAAAACATTATGACCACCCCTACATTTTGCAATGAACTCGCCTGTATGACGTGGAAGGCACGTGATCAGGTGGAAGTGGTATTTAACTGCTGCTGGAGTGTCTGAAGAATCATTCTTTACTTACTTCTGTGTGTGATGGGAAAGCCTGCGGATCTAAGCGACTTTGATAGAGGGCAGATTGTAATGGCTCGAAGGCTCGAAACAAGTATTTCCGAAACTACACGACTTGTGGGTTGTTCGCGATCTACAGTTGTTAGTACTTATGCAAAGTGGATGAATGACGGTGAAACCAGCAGTAGACGACATGGTGTTGGACGTCCACACACTATCAAAGAAAAAGGTCGTCGGGTGACTGTCTCGCATGGTGAAGCAAAACCGGAGCCAGACAGTGGCTCAGCTGACAGCCCAATACAATGCAGTGCCAAGTAGAATAGTATCAGAGCACACTGTTCAGCGGACACTTTTGGATATGGGGCTACGCAGCAAACGTCCCACTCGTGTGCCTTTGTTGGCCAAGCGTCATCGCCAACTGCACCTGCGCTGGGCCCGGGAACATCGTGTCTGGTCCATGGATCAGGGGGAGAGAGTTGCCTGGTCAGATGAATCACGGTTTGTCATTCATCACGTCGGTGGCCGTGCCAGGATACATCGTCTATCAGGCGAACAGTTGCTCCCTCAATGTACAGTAGGTCATACACAGGCTGGTGGGGGCGGTATTATGCTTTGGGGGGACGTTCTCTTGGGCGTCTCTGGGACCCGTGGTTGTGGTAGAGCAGACCATGAATGCTACAGGGTATCTGAACACCATTGCGGACCAGTTGCACCCTTACATGGCCTCTGTTTTTCCAGCTGGAAATGGAATTTTCCAACAGGACAACGCCCCCTGTCACAAGGCTAAAATTGTGTTGGAGTAGTTCCAGGAACATGATGCGGAATTCCAGTTAATGTCCTGGCCGCCTAACGCACCGGATATCAATCCGATAGAACACATTTGGGATGTCCTGGGACGGCAGCTCAGAGTTCAAAGACCACCAATTCCCAATATCTCGAATTTGCGTGACCGCTGCTTAAACATCTGGAACAATCTGTCTCCTGCCATTTACCAAGGACTTGTGGCATCCATGCCAAGGCGGGTTGAAGCTGTGTTGCGCACCAAAGGTGGGCCAACTCGTTATTGGCAGGTGGTTCTAATGTTTTGGCTCTGGAGTGTAAGTAATTGTTGTCTGTGCTATACGCGTAAACTTCCAAATGTCTTTCTTGAAAACTGATGTAATAACACTTCATTCATCTAAATAAATTTACAGAACCACCTGTTTCTGAACTTAACCAGAACGTGTTAATGCATCCATCGAAAGCAGACAAGATATCATTTATGAGTAACTATGTATGTTTTAGGATTCAAAATTTAAAATTAAAAAAATTGTATGGAAATAACACGATTTGAATGGAAGTAACACGATTTGAATGGAAGTAACACGATTTGTATGGAAATAACACGTTTTGTATGGATATAACAACGTAATTGTTTGGAAATAATACTATTTGTATGAAAATAACAACGGAATTGTTTGGAAATTACACGATTTTGTATGTAATAACAACGTAATTGTATGAAATAACAACGAAATGAAATGTATCGAAATAACAACGAAATTTCAAAGAAATTACACGATTTGTATGGAAATAACGAAATTGTACGGACATAACACGATTGCATGGAAATAACACGATTTGTATAGAAATAACAACGAAATTGTATGGAAATAACACGATTTGTATGGAAATAACAACGAAATTGTATGGAAATAACAACGAAATAGTATGGAAATAACAACGAAATTTTATGGGTGATTCTTCGATTTCAGTTACGAAATTTAAAACAAAAATGAATGCCTATTTGTCACCTTTCTTGAAAGGGGAAGGCTCAGACACCATTAAAACCATATAATTTACGTTTTTACACCCAACTTATGCGTTTATATTCTAAAATGATTCACAAAAACATCTTTTTATCGGAAACCGTTTAAAGTAATCTTGTAAAAGATAAAGAGCATTGCATATAAGAAAATTAATCAATAATTCGGAATAATTTTATAATACTCGAGATGTGGAGAAAAATCTTAAATGTATTTTTAGTATTTTTTGTTACAATGTAAAAAATTTTGTTATTCAAATTTTTCAAAAGTAGAAACTTAAAGGGATAATATATTTGTTTCGCTTGTATTCCTAAAAAAGGTGAAACTTTTTTTAACATTTAGTCGATAGTATGTATATTACGTAAACAAATGCTTAAAAAAATTTAAAAAAAAAAAAAAAAAAGAATGCATGAAAATAAGGAAAGTGACCAAAAATTGCATCAGTCATTTTGATATCCTTCAGGATCATTTGTGGTAAAAATAAAAATATGCTTAAAAGAATCATTTATATATTATTGTAAACTTAATTTGATGCAAAAAAAGCAACATTTTTTTAAATCCCAAATTACATTAGTACAATCAAAGGGCAAACGATTATAAGATTAATCAAATGCACCTTCTCATAATGGCAACAATTCAAATCTCAAATATCCACTTAATAAAAATGAGCTTGTGTATGCTATTGTCCATTCTAACTTAAATTTGAACCAGAAAATTATTACTGATTTAAAATTTTTTTTACTTATTTCTTATATGTTTCCCCAACGTTTTCGTGCTGGTAAAAAGAAAATAACGGAAATTTAAAACCCAATTAAAAGTGAAAATTTACATCGTTTGCATTAATTTTGCATAGTTAGGGCCAAAAATAGAGCCAGTTTATATTTATCGATAATTCTAAAATTTTGCATCTATGTTTCTTAAATATTTTTTTCAATTTCTTTTGTGCAAGAAAACATTTGAAATTAAATAAGTCACTGAAAATTGAAAGTTTACATTGTTTTCAGCTAATTTTACACATTTAGAACCCAAAGGGTGATTAATAGGCGGCCTGATGGGCAATTGGTTAGCGCTCTGGCTGTTGGTACAGCATGCTACAAGTTCGAATCCAGGCATGGGGGTTTCGGGGCATGGATGTTTGTTAGTGGTTCGGAATCCACGCTAAACTGTAGGTCCCGGTCTAATCAGCCTAAAGTGTGTACAAAATGACCGTAGAGTGACAAACCAAACCAAACCAAACAAAACCCAAAGTGGAATAGGAAGATATTAATGGATTAATTTAAAATTTTGTAGGATTGATTCTGGGGCCTGATGGCCAAGTTATTAGTGCTCTGGCGCCACAGATTTCTGGTTCGAGTCCAGGCGGTGCCATGGATTTTTTTGTGGTTCGTAATCTACTTTAAACCGTAGATACCGATCTAATAAGACTTTAGAGCATTGGGCGTAGGGCAGAAAGCCTTACCCCGTAAAAGTAAACATCTTCCGTCTCAAAATCTGCCAGTATCTGCCAGACGACCTTGGACCACCATATAGATGTTGCTCCAATGCCTGATTGAATTGAAAAATATCCACGAAACAACTATTTTCCATCTTCTGCATTATGTCGCTTATCTTCTTCTCTAGCACTGGAGCAAGTTCCTGATCAAAGCTGTCTCAGTCATCTTCCGCTAGCCAACTCCATCCGGATACTAATATTTAAGATGAGATCTACTCGAGTTTCTAATCCTGACAATTTTTTTACAGCATGGACTTTTTAGCCCTATGCCCAATCCATCTGGTTTGTTTTTCTACAGCCATTTGGTATTTATGAGGGTTGATTAGACCGTTATCTATGGTTTATAAAGTGGATTACGAATCATTACAAACGTCCATAGCACCACCGGAACTCGAATTCGAAACATGTGGGACCGAGTACACAATATATATCTATTGACTAATTATCATCTATTTAGTTTCCTCTCAGTTTGATAGGCAACGCGTTTCCTAATTAAAGGACCTGGATTCGAAGTCCCAGAGGAAAAGCAAACTAAAATTTTTATACGTATGCCGTGGGAAAGCACGATGAATCTATAGGTTTGGTTTATCGCTCTACAGTCATCTTGTGCCCACGACGACTAAACAGACCGGGGCCTACAGTTTTAAGTGGATTCCGAACCACTAACAAACATCCATTCGACAGCCAGGATTCGAATCTGAATCCTGTGGTACCAAAGGGCAGAACCCTAACCTCTTGGCCACCAGTCCGCCGATGAATCTATAAGACAGAAAGTAATTTTATTGGAAGGGAGGAGGAGGGTGTTAACACCAGATGCAATCTATTGGTTCTAAAGTTTGGTGACGAAATTTGTGCAATGTGTAGCACTAATGCACCCTGGATTAATTTGAGGAACTGTGGTTAATGGTGAATGACTAATATCAAAGAAAGCAATAGCTAATTATATGATACGTAATTTACCAGATTTTATTTTAAAAGAAAAGCAAGAGATATAACTACAATTGATAATCATAAGATGCAATTATTTTTTTATACTATAGACATAATTTCCTGAAATTTTTTTTTGAAATACTATGAATAAATGAACTAAATATGAACTAAAAAAAGAAATGAACTAAAGTACTTGAAGAAAACTCTCACTGATTATTAGCTGCATTTTTTGCAGAAAAAACCTTGTCTCAGGTATAGCTGAAAAACAGTTTTTGAAACTGCAGTAGGAAAAAAAAAGTATGTTTATAAATTGAAGTTATGAAAGGTTTATCAGCCGCCCTTTACCCTGCGTTGTACTCTGGATAACAATGAAACTGCATCAGACTAAATGTTCTATTGGCGAGTGACAAGTTAAAGTGTCCAGCATTAGCAAAAGCCACAGCTGATGATCATGTACTTTCGTCGGATTTTTAAAAAAAGGAAAAGAAAGAAAATAAAAGAACATTGAGAAAAACAGAGCTTACATTTAGCCTACCTTCACGGGAGGCAACCTCTTATTCAGGCGACCATAGTATATATCTCCGAGAAGCCACTCTCTGGACACGAAAATACCAGATGTCCTCGAAGGTTGAACAAGTCGGAAACCGGAGATGTTTGCGCGGCCATGCTGAAAGTCTTGCAGATCTACTGTATGTAAATCCTGTAAGTACATAAATCAATTTTACCATTTTAGTATATTATATGAAAATAAGAATAATTCCAAAGATCTTATCCGAGTATTTCTAAAAAGTCTAAGTTCTAGAATATTTAAAGATAAAACACAATCCTTTTTTTTTAATAGTAAAAGAAGCTATGCCTAATCTTCTCTTTATGAGATATATGCATTTTTAAAAAAATGAACTTGAGTAGAATTCGACAAGAACAAAAAATAGAATATGAGTTACTGATTTTATAACAGCTATTATAGAATTCGGATAATTGCAAAAAGATATTATTTGAAATGAGAATGCAATTATATAAAAATCTCACATTTTTCTTTGATTACGGATGTTTTTTAACTTAGTCACATAAATGTGAATTTATATATATCTAACTAGATATTTGATGTTCCAATTAGCGTAATTCCAAATACGCATAAAACAGTATATATAACAAAGTAATGTAATTTTGGATGGTATACATAAAGTATGAAAAGATATACTAAATATTCATATTTAAATTTCGTAAACAATTTATGGGAAAAAGTATTTTATACCATAAATATAGAAATACTTAATATTTATATTTAAAATTTTACACAATTTATGGCAAACATTATTTTGTACCATAAATGTAGATATACTAAATATCTATTTTTAAATATTTTAAATAATTTATGGCAAAAGTAATATGTACCATATATTTATATTAAATATTTATATTTAAATTCTTAAGCAATTGATGGGAAAAGTAATCAGTATTATTAATGTTGTACAACACATATAACTAAACTGTTAAATTAGCTTTTATTTAAAATAGTAAAAGTATCTAAATATTTTAACTCAAATTTCTTTTTTTGGTAATGTATTCGAAAAATTATTTTAATAATTTTCTGTATTGGGTATTATTTTTGATTTTTTTTCATTATTTACATGCATTTAAATAAAAATTAGCACTTACCAAAGATGTAATAAAATAATTATGATACTCTGTCATCATTCCGTAGCTTTGAGCCTATAAGAAAACAAATTTCATAAAACCATTGATTATTATAATTCAATATTTTTTTAATAATTGCTAATATAAATCTTCGTCGCTTTTTAAATAATTAAAATTTTAGATTAACATAAATTAAAATCATTTTTGCATAATGTTAATGTAATAATTTCTTTTTAATATATAAAATATTTTTTTAGTAATGATAATTTTAAAACTTCATACAAATAATATGACACAAATATTAAATTATGAGATGGTCTCTTAAGTATAATTGTTTAATTTTACAAATTATATTAGGGAACTCCATCATTATTTTATTTTTTATTTGTTATAAAAAATAATAAATGGTAACTATATAAAGTTCTGGTAGGAAGTTTGAATCACTTAAGTATTCGTATTTTTATATTTGATTATAAACTCATGTTTTATGCAACACCATGAAGGACTAGTGAGCTGAAATTTTAAATGGTAAGTGCAGATATGCAAATGATTAGAATTTCAAATCCGTTCTGAGCAGCACCCTCTGAACGGCGGATGAATCCGAATTAATAGACGGCTGTCGAGACGTGTATGGTTATCGGTTAATCTGCTAGTGATTAGCTTATACTTATGCCTCTTCGACGAAAAGAAATTTGAACAATAGTTTGAACGGAGGAGAATCATTGGCCGTCGTGAAGCTGGATTGCCTTATCGTGCAAGCCGCTCGTGTGCAGCGTAACAGCAGCACAGTGAATTTTTGGAAACCAGTGGACGGACGAGTGTCGGACAACTCGGAAATCCGGAGTGGACCCCGAAATGTTACGTCAGCTCGCGATGATTTGGTCAGCATGGCGCTGAAATACCTTCCTCTACAATTAAATGTAGCCAGGTGTTTTTATTGTGTGCTTCATCAATTCGTATCGTCTGCTGCAGCAAGACTGTGGACTGCGCGCAAGGACTCCTTTATACAGGATCCCTCGCTAAACCATATTTAGCCGCTCAGCATAGAGACTGGGCCGCTCAGCATGCTGATTGGCAGCATGTCGTGTTTTCTGACGAAACCCGCTTTAATGTGGTACCATGATGGCCGCATTCTCCCTATGCCGGTGAACGCCACATTCGAGTGCATTAGTGGACGAACACCCGGGTTATGGTCTGGGGTTATATCATGGACGATCTCAAACGCTAAGAATTGTGGACAATCTGAACAGCAACCGGTACATCAGTGAAGTTCTGCAGCCCCAAGCTGATCCCTTCCTTCAAAAGAAAGCTTGCCAGGCGCTGTATTTCAACAGGACAATGCCCGCCCTCATATCGCTAGGACTGTTCAATCCTTCTTTCGAAATGTCGGATATGTCGCCGATTGAACATGTGGGATTTTTCGTTGGTCGGCGTTTCGCTCGTGATCCTCGTCCTGTTGCTTCTGACGAACTTTGGGTGCGCATACAAACAATATGGAATGCTCTTCCTCAGGCAGACATTCAAACTTTGTTTGACTCCATGCCACGTCGTTAGCAGCATTTATTGCGGCGCGTGGTGGCTACGCAAAATACTGGATTCCGATCTCTTGTTATTGTTTATTTTGCTTTGAACATTTAATCATTTATTTGTACCGCTACCACTCAACTGCGTATTAAATTTCATTCAATCTTGACGATTCCTTCATGGTGTTGTAATTTTTCACAAACATGAGTGGATAGTATGCACTCAATTATTTTAAATGAAAATATTTTCTTACATTTTATTACAGTTATTGGATTATTAGAATATCACTATTGTGTAATGTGCTTAAACATTAATCTCAAAAGATTGAATAAAGAGTTATCATTAATTTAGCTTATTTGTAATTTTTTGAAATTATGAATCAATCTTTTTATCGTTAATGAACTAAATCCACATGCCTTACTATGGTAAATATTGTAAAACGATATATTTTCCCATATTCTTTGTTTATTTTTGCAATATTCTGTTTTAGAAAGCTATTAAAATATCTGTTATGTACTAATAAAATCATATTTAAATAGTAACTAAGCAATTTTCTTAAGATTTCAAATAATTTTGAATACGTTGATGTATAACGCATCACATAAATTCTGATGTTGATGGAATTCAAAATTGCATATAATTAAATGAAATCATAACTAACTTTTTGAAACTGGATGCCAAATTTAAAAACTGAATGATCTTGAGATCTATTTACAGGTTTTGGTTTTTGACTTCTATAAATTAATAAATCTACTGTGAAATAGTTTGTGACATATGTCATTTTACTTGATCTAGTTCTAACAGTAGAATGAGCACGAGCACTTCTGCTTCGTTCCTGTACGAAATCAGTTCGAATTTAATTGTATATTAATTTTTATAAATTAAAAAGAAATTATATGAAAACTATGTAATTAGGTAGAATTTTTAAAAAATATTTTGTTCTTCTAAAATACTACTAAATGTAGCCTTTAATTCGGTGAAAATACTTCATATAGCTGTTATATCGTTTTACAGTTTATTGTACTCCTACGCACAATATATTTAGGTTTACATTGGAGACAGAGTTGGCATTTCCTGAAATGCCTGAAATTGCTATTTTCTATTTTTTGCTACTTTCTAGTTAATTTCAAATGTGCACATCTAATGGACTGTCGGCATTAGTGGAAACGAGATTGCTTCTTCAGAGACTTTCCATTCTGATAGGCATCGCATTTATGGTGAAGTGTTCTCCGAGATTGGGATAACTATAAAGGATCTCTGGAACTTCTTATAGCCCATGACTGGTACTCGAATGATCGCCCTGGTGGTGCTCTACTTTTTACTACCATGGAAACCAACAAATTTGCTTAACACCTTTTTGCCAGTGGGCACGTGAGAACAAGGGCAGAAGATTTTTTGGGACCTTTACCAAGTGTAGGACTGCTCAAGCATCACCAGCTTATATTTTAAATTGTCTTGATTTTGATTGGAAAATATTTTTTTCTCAACCTCTTCTATTCTTGGATTTTTAGAGGTTTTTATGGATTTGGTCTAATTGCTAAACCATATCGGGAACAGAATCAACAACAGAATAGGTTTAGTTTAATTTCTTGAACTAGTTTGTGATGCATTTTTTGGTACTTACGTATTAACGATACCTTGGCGACAGTTGCGTTAATAAAGAGCACGCGCCAACCGCAGTTACAGATTTGGCGGTTTTAAGTGGCGCCAATCTACACTTAAATTTTTGTTCCAAATAATAAAATATATAAAACACTTCATTTAAAATCAAAACGCTTTCAAAAAATTTTTGTTCCAAATAATCAAGTTGCTTTTAAAAAAAAATTTAATCGACGTCAACTCCTCGCACCAGCAGTATATGAATCTCAAAGTTGTACAAAATGGAATTCTGCTTCCCTCAAACCCAGTTTTTCCAAGTCCCACACGATAAGCACACTGACTGAAATTGCATTTCCAAAACTTGCGTTCACCAAAATTAAGTTTCATGTCATGGGAATTGGGACATTTTCGTTGTTTTGGTAAAACATTTCGCTCCGGAAAAAATTAAAATTGCATCTCGTGCTGTTTCTGGCATATCCCAAATACGCATTTTTGTAGCACTACAAAATGGCGTCAAAACTCAGCAAATCTGCAGCTGTTAGATTGGCGCCACTATAAAAAGAGCCAAGTCTGTTAGTTGCCACTTAAAAACCGCTAAGTCTGTCGCCAAGGTATCGTTAATGCGTAAGTACCCATTTTTTTTTAACTATAGGTTAAAAAAATTAACAACTGCGATTGTTTAGATGACTTTATATTCAAAACCTTGAGAAATTTTATCAGAAAATTGTTGAAAATTGTTACTAAAATTGTTATTAAATGAAACACATAAATCTCCTTAATTACAAAAATATGCATTCAAGTTATTTAAATACGTCCAAGGTATTTTTTTCTTTAATTAAAGGAGAAATCAAAATAAGTAAATTATATATCTCAACTTAAAATACTTCCAAGAGTGATACATTGCATTAAAAAAAAAAATAATAGTACTTAAATTATAATTAAGAACAATATCTATGGTTATCAAAATGTCTTACAATCAATGGTTCATCTGTCATTTTATCCAAGCTTAAAAATAATTTACAGTTAGAACTATTTTATTTGTCAAATTACTCTGCATGAATTCTGAGCCAGGTTCTGAAATTAATCACAGTTCCTAATTATTTGAAAACACTATTTGAGTAGAGAAATAAATGTTGATAATTAAAGAGCAACATTGTTTTAATTAGAGGGCGAACTTCTGATAAATTCACAAATGATGATCTTGTGTTACAAAGTAATCCAGTTCAGCATGGGATCTTCAGTTTTATTTATTTTCATTAGGTTCCTGTATTTGTATTGCATTTCGAAAATGAGGTTCTTGAAGTAGTCGTTAATAAATATTTATTCTACATTTGTTTGCTAGAATGCCTCCAATCGCTTAATAAATAGCGTGTTAAAATTTATAAAGTCAAGATTTTGGTAATGGCATTTTATAAATTAGAACCAAACTGTAAGTCCTTAAATCACCAGATTAAACTTCATTACATAATTTAAAAAGTGAAATATGAGCTTATTCAATTAAATGTTTGCATTATTATGTAATCATTAATACAATTTTCTAAAAAGGAACGGTCATTATAATAATGAATGGAATTAATATTTTTGAAGCTCATAAGACTTTACTTAATTTGTACTAAATGAATTGAATTTATTCAATTAAGATATAAATCAAAATACAAATTATTTAAATTTAATTTAAACCTAATTCGTATTTTTTTTTCTTAAGAATCGTATAGATAGAAAAATCTTAATAAAAGATTATTGTGTAAAGATATATAAAATTCCGCATGATTGTTCTAATCAATACGTAATGGTAATGGCATTATATAAATTATAACCAAACTTTGTAAATCATTAAATCAATAGATTAAACCTTATTACATAATTTAAGAAGTAAATTCCTTAATATCAGCTGATTCAATTAAATGTTTGCATTATTATGTAATTATTAATGCAATTTTCTAAAATGAAATATTCATTATAACAATGAATGAAATTAATATTTTTTGAAGCTCATAAGACTACTTTTAAATTTGTACTAAATGAATTGAATTTAATCATTTGAGATATGAATGAAAATACAAATTTTTTAAATTTAATTTAAACTTAAGTCGGATTTTTTTCATCATAATTGTATAGATATGGAAAAAGTTTTAATAAAATGTGTTAAGATCTATAGAATTCCGCATGATTATTCTAATCAATATGTAATGGTAATGGCATTTTATAAATTAGAAATAGATTACTTTCTATTATTGATTTACTTTGTATCAATAAACCAGTAGATTAATCAATAGATTACGTAATTTAAAAAGTGAAATTCCTTAGTAGGAGCTTATTCAATTAAACTTTTGCTTTATTTCATAAGTATTCGTGCAATTTTCTGAACAGGGACATTCATTATAATAGTATGATTTTTGTAGTTTATAAGATTTAATTTGTATTAAATGAATTGCATTTATTCATTTAAGATATAAAACAAAAATACAATTATTTAAATTTAACTTAAACCTAATTCGTATTTTTTTCACGTAATTGTATAGATATAAAAAAAAAAAAGTTTTATTAAAAGTGTAATGTGTTAAGATCTATAAAATTCCACATGATCAATACAAAGTTTATAAACAAAAATTTATTTTAAAAATATTGTCTTTATTTTAATTGTTGAATAAATTAACTTTTTTGAGTTTATTTTTAAATGAATAACTACATTTAAACGAAATATCCATGAACAAAACCAAACCTGTCAATAACAATATTAATATTGCCCATATTTAAAAAAGGATGAATGCTAACCATGGTTAATATTTCTGAGATGTGGGAGGCTGGAACATCTAGAACAATGTTGGTCTCTCCTTTTTTGCTGACATCTTTTGAGCAAATTTCGATAATGAAGCCCCCTTTCTAAAACACTCAGGGTGATCTTGATGTCACCTTCATTCGCCATCATGATGAGGTGTTGAAGACGAGGCAAAGCTGAAAAAAATAAATAAATTTCATCTTCTAACGCAAGAATATTTTTGGGAAACAATTTAATATTTTAAATAAGAAATTAAAATTTCGAGTCGAGAACTTATAAGCCAATTTAAAACTAAGATGAATTTTATTATGACAAAAAGTATCAAGTTTATCTATTGAAGCTTTAATAAAATCAAGCTTTTATAAAATGTAGCATAATTAAACGTTACATAGATTGAGTATTTATAGATACGTTAGTTGTATCTCCAGACCGAGAAAAAATATGAAATTCTTTACAAAGCCGTGATTATTTTTATGACTCTATTTGTTACCTCTTCCAATGCTGGTAAATTAAACAATATTTGTAAAGGCTCCTTTCGTATATTCTATAAGGCAGCAGCTACTGCAGGCAGCAGCAGCAAGACCCTCTATAAACAGAACGAACTTCTCCATTAATGACTAAGAAATAAGGTGTGAAGGAATGTAGCACCTTCATTTTTTGTAATTAGTTTTTGATGTTTATTTTTACATAACTTAAACTTCAATAAATAATAGTTACATAACTCGAGTCTATCTTAATTAACCCTAATTTGCCCCTTTTACATACTTATTTTTTTCGCGTTTAAAATATCGAGTCATGAAAATCGCGCATTTTATTACTAAGCACTCTAAAAAGAAATCAATATTTCTGAAATCTAAAATTTTAATCACAAGCATATTTGATATAAGAAAGAGCCTAGATAGTTTCAGTCTTCAAGCAATCCTTTTATAATTCTTTTCGTTTCTTTTTTTTTTTTTTTTAAACTAAGAATGGTGGTATAAGTAAATTTTTTCTGTTGTGTCCCTAATTTAAAAGACAAAAATTAAATTTTAATTGTTAGCTAAAATGGGTTAAGTTGTGGAATGGGTTAATTTTTTATTGTTTAAATGCTGATGAGAAAATAACATTGTAAGAATTTATTCAGGTAGATTCAAGATATTTGAACCATATGTAAAACTGGCGAAGTTTCATGTAAATGCTAGAATTTGAATCTGAACTTTTTATTTCTTAGTTCATAAACTTTTTTTAAATTCAATTTTATGCTTTTTGTTGTTAAAATGATTAGTAGAATTTGACAAAACACGCAATTTTACACTCGTGAGAATTTTTATTAAATTTGTTTAAACGTGAGAAATGTTATGACGAATTTGAAATTTGACAAAGTAGAAGTGCAAGTAAATGGAACACATTTATTATGACTGAATCTTCCATTAGAAAATTAATCAGCAGTCCACTATTTTAAATACCTTTTATTAAAGCAACGGTGACTACTAAATACTAATACTTATTTCGTTTTTTTTATTAATACTAAATGCAACGATGAAATAAAATTATTGATAGGTTGTATTTATATCATGAAGCACAACTATCGAAATATTACTACAAGCGTTTTCAAAACGATTTATGATATAGCTAAAAGCTAGTTAAAAGTAAATTTATTTATTTCGATGCAAAAACCTGATGACACAGTTGTACTTTCATCATTATGATTCGACTGATTTACAACGGTCAGCTATTTAAAAATCACTAATCCGTTTTTTTTTTTTTCACTAAATCCACATTATGCAAAATTGGTATTCTATCTTAACATAAAGATTTTTTTTTTTTGCAGCTATTCAAACTTAATTTGTTTATCTTATTACTATTTTTTAAAAACAAAATTAGTTTAACAGACTAAACAATTCGTCGAATATCTGTATTTAATTATGCATTCTCAAATATTTGCATGCTAATAATTTTGTGTATTATATATAAAAATATTTAGTTGAAAACTAATTTTTTTTTCGAAATGTTTTTAAAGGCATAACTTTCATTTATTTCTTAATATTTCTTTGGATTTGCTGTTTGTCTTCACTAAAATTTTTATTTTCTATGAAACGCAGAACTTGCATGAATTGAAATCCGTATTAAGTAATTTTTTTTTATTTCGTGCCATTAAAAATAAAGCTCAAATTTAACGGTTTTGTTACACTAAATCTACATTATGCAAAAATTCGCATACTTCCTTAACATACAGATTTTATTTCTGGTATTCAAACTTAATGTGTTTATTTTTTAAAATAAAAATTAGTTTAATACTAGTATGTTAAATAATTCGTTGGATATATGCCTTTAATTATACATTCTCAAATATTTACAAGTTAATCATTTTCGTGTGATATACATAAAAATATTTAGTTGAAATAAATCTGATTTTTTTTTCGAAAGATTTTTACAAGGTCTTATATTCATACATTTATTTCTTAAAATATTTCTTTGGATTTGCTGTTTGCCCTCATTAAAATTTTTATTCTCTATCAAACTCAGAACTTTGCATGTATAGAAATCATTCAAAAGTATTAAACATTTATTTTTAATTTCATGCCATTAAAAATAAAGCTGCAATGTTAAGATGTTAAATAAAAGGAAATAATAATTTGTTGGAAACTAACTATTAATCTAAATGGAAACCTTTATTGTATATTCAAATAGAAGTTATCGAATATAAACTATTAAAATAAAAATAAATTATATTAATATAATTATATATTAAAATAAAAAAATTGATTTTGTCAATAGAGCAAATGTTTAGTATAAAATAGAAATTAAACTTAATTTCATTGTATAAAACATATTATAACAAAGATTTCCAAAGCTATTAGTAAATGCATTATACTGCATTACGAAGTTTATTATCTGTGTACACAATATAGGATTGGCAGTCATTTAAAGAACTGAGAAATCCAAATCCCAGCAAAAGTCATTATTCATAAATTCCTCCTGTCAAATATGCGAGTCTTATCCCATCCCAAGAGTTCATCATTATTTGATGAGCATCACTGCAACATCCCGTTCGAATGATTTGAGGCAATAGCTGATAAGCCCAAACAAACAACCCCCACAATAAATCATTAAGAGAGATTTCTATCCTCAGAAACTCGTGAGTTATTCATAAGTTCTTCCAACTCGAGGTGATTAGAGCGTAATTTTGCATTGTTAATAAATTACCTTGCAGTATTCTGAGTACATTTCTCTCTCTTCACAGCTTATTTATACTGGATTAATTCGCCAGATTTTCTTGATTAGCAAGAAGCGAAAAATATCTTATTCAAAAATTATGTTACAGAAAATCTCGTAGAAAAACAAAATTTAACAAAAATGCTTCACTATAACATGATTCCAGAATAACAAGATAACTAAATATAACATGACATTTTTTACAATTTTGTTTTACTATAAGATAAATGTGAATTTACATTAAGTCCTCTATAGAACAAATTTCTTACAAATCAAATCTCAATGGCCCATTATTTATTATTAATTTTCATTCATACATTTATTTATGTTAAATAATTACATATTTTTAATGTATTAGGGTTTTGATTAATCAGTATTTTAATAAACTTGCATTTGTATTTAAAAGTTGTTTTTGTTATACCTAAAAATGAATTTTAATGAATTTGTATTTACGTAAACATCACGTATTATTGTAAATACATACAATAACGAACAAAATGTACAATTAATAATAATACAACTAATTAATACTGAAAATTAATTGTATATAAATGCACAATTAATGTACAATAATACATAAATGGACACTTGTTCTTGAAAATAAACTCGTGAAATGATCCTAAATGCATAATAATTTTATTTTATTTGCTAACTTGAAACTGCGTGAAAATTTTAGAAGGATTTTGTGTCGGCAACATATAAACCAACACAAAATAATAAGGAATTAAATATAAATTTTCCAAACGTCTATTCTTATAGAATGTTACTAAAAACAAACACAAACTTAATGCAGAAGGAGAGAAATAACTTAACGCAATGAATTTGCCTTTCTAAACTGAACAGAAAATATCGATGTTGTCAATTTCCTACTGCCTCTTGCTCCATTCATCTGGCGGTAAACTTTACTAATTCATATTCTAAACTATGATTTTGTAAATAAAATTCTTTGTTTCCTTAAATTCTTTATGTCCATTATTTATAAGTAATATCTACGTAGCATATGGTGACCTTATAAAATTTTTAATGTACTCTTTTCACTTTCATTCTTTACGTGGATACGTAAGACAGAAGCAAATTTTCTTGAATTGATTAGCATTCTGCTATGCTCCATCTTTCACCTAAATCAGATGAGTAAAGTAAAACTTCATTATTTTTATTCAACGCTTTGAAAAAGAAAATAAAGGTGAACAAAGACTTTGCATAAGTTTATTGTATAGCTCTACAGCTTCCACCATTTTGGCGATCAAACCTGTGACTATGGATTTCACAGAGCAAAAATGCTTTTCCGTTCTGCGTTATTGTTAACGACGATACAAAACACTCTGCCATCATCACCAATATAGACGCTAAAACTCTTTCTCATGTTTCGAAAATTGTCTTGTCCGCCTGCCTGTGAAAAGTACAAAAATACTTTCTGAGCACTTTAGCCAATTAGGAGTTCCTAAAAACACGGCAGATAAAACTTTTACTAATCTTCAATTAGGCGATGAAGAACCCTCTACTTAGTTTGGAACCCGAAGAAACTATATAAAATGTCCAGATTATTTTCTGCAAAATTTTTTTGTTTGCAGAGAATGTCTTCGCAAATCCAAACACTTTTATTTGTACATGTTGAACCTCCGCATAAGCTGATGCCTATCGCGGAGAATTATGTAATAATGTGATTATATCTGCTTCAGTAGTATGTAAATATCAGTTGTATTTAAAGCTTTTGTGTAATGGAGAGGAGTCATATGCCCAGAAAATCAAAGATTATTCTCTCTAAGTAGCTGATTTAAAACATAAGTGTTTATCTTACTGACAGGACGACGTTCAAATAGAAGATAGCATAATCGTCCAAGATGTGGTAACCATGGACGATATGATATTTGTCATTACAACCATCGGGCCGAAGATCGTCCTTTTTAAATATGTTGCCTCCTTCTCATGAAAAAAAAACGAGTATGTTCTGCCGTTAATTTTATAGTTTTTGTCACCATTCATCTGAAATAGTTTCAGTTGCTACCAATCTGCAAAATGTGTAGCCCATTTGCTATACATGACAGAAAGATAAGGATAATGCTTACCTAGCATTATTTAAGACATCGGCTTATATTTATGAAATATGACATTAAAATCAGGAAAATATTCAGAAAACCAGAGCAATTATCGTTCTCCAACTAATTGCTGAACCTCCAACCCCTTAGACCGACTCCTGGCCAAAGTGAATATAATAAAATTTCTTTGTAAGACTAATTATCTGACTCTAGAATTCTTATCTGATCATAGAATTAATTATCAAGACTAATTATCCGTCAAAAAGACTAACAGAAAAGGAATAAATTCGTGATTTTAGTCGTGATTAAATCGTGATTTCAAAAGTATGTAAATTTTCATAAAACAATTACGCAATATATGTAAAAAAATATTTCTTCAGAATATGATACGCAAAATAATGGGGTTTCTTTCATTTTACGTATTTCATTCGTGTGATTGTGAATTTTTAGGTCAGAAGCATTCCTTAAAACCCTTCGCAGTATGTGCAAGTAGAAAGTGCACAATGAAATTTTAAGATAGTCATGTTTTAGAAGTAAGTGTTCGACTTAAATTATCAGAAGAATTGGATATCCATCCATAGAGCGAAAATAAGCGGAGTAAAGTCAGTCCTCTACTGCAATATGTTAGAATGTAATTTCTTCCATAATGCACAGATAGTAGAATGAATTTCTAAGTACAGCTTTCAAACCGTACAGCTGAGTAATACCTAGAACAAGTACCAGAGATGATCACTATTGTCAACTAACTGCAAAGAGACACATAATCTCTACACCAATTTATCTCGGATCTCGTCTTGCAGTAGCCACTGGAAGGATGGTAATCAGATCAACTGTTCTCAGAAGATTTCACGAATTAAGTTGGCATGCAAGGCGACCTCACACCTCACCAGTAAAATGAAAGGCTTAATTAAGCACGCACATGTGTCAGTTACAATGCAACTCAATGGAGATCTGTATTCTTTACTAATGAATCCCTTTTTTGCAATGGGTTCAAAGAAAGATTGGTCATGCAAGAATTAGAAATCGATATTATACGCATGGTAGTTAGAGATTTGATAATTTAATTATATGAGAATGCGAAGATAGGTGTTTAGATAGCCACACTACTCTGTATATCATCTTATATGGCAATGGCAGAGGTCAGGATGATATACATTTTTATCCAACAGTTTGTCCTTATGCAAGTGCAGTTTTTAGTCTTAGAAGACTATTACGTCGGACAATACAATGCTCGTCAGTGGTGAACTAATTATTATATTCTAGAGGGGTCTATTGTATGTGAATTATAAATCCGATTTAATATTCAGGAATAATGCATTTTTACACTTAACTCTCTCAGTTCAATCCAGATGGATTTCAGAATTACATTGACACATCAATGGCATTGCTGAAAACTTTGATTAATAAAGATAATCATTTTTGACGTGGATCGATCTCGTGCCTGAATGGCTGATTGAAAATGATTGATCACACATTGACTTCAGATGCGGTGTTTTTTTTATGTTGTGTATTTTTACCAAGACCAAAAAAATGGCTACTGCTTAGTTATTGTGCCCCATTTGTGAAGTATTATTTGATTAATGCTACTGTTTTTTTTGTCAAGTTTATTATTATGTGAATTAAAAATTTCCCTATCTCAGCTAATCTTAATTGTTCCTAATAATTTTAAGTCAACGTAAATTGTTTTTATAATTGAGATAAATTATTAAATAAATTTTGTAATTAATTATAAAGTTCAAAATCCATTTAACATTAGTTTAATTTATACTAATGCTGCATAAAGAAATAAAATCAATACCAATGAAAATTATTGAACACAATTTTATATGTATTATTTTTGTAATTTCTTTATTTTAAAAAACAAACAGGGAGAGCAATTTTGAAACATTTTGTTATATTTACTTTAAGTCGTAGTTAAATCTATTTATCCTAACGAAAAGTTAAAATATTCCGTTATTTATTAACCCTGATATTTGCTTTGATTTCATTTCATTAATTTTTTATTTTTAAAAGCGGTAATTTTTAACTTTGTGGAATATTAATTAAATAATCAAAATTAAAATATGCACTATGCGCTTTTACTAGATTTAGAACAAAAGTACGTTGCTAACAAAATTGCAGATAAATTTATATTTTCTTTTAAAAAATATTTTCACCAGTTCTATGTACACATGTGTTTAGATAGCGGATTACAATTTATTCTCTTCAACATTATTTTTGCGGATTTACTTGAAGGTCGTATTTAATAAGCTTAAAATTTATTTCGCCGTAACGTTCTTTTTGAAAATAAATTCATTGATATTTACGAAAAATATATCTTTTTTTAAATGATATTTCAAGGATATAAAATCACAATGATTGTAAACGCAAATAGAACTTTGTAAAATAACATTCTTTTTATTTTAAGATTATTCAGAAAAATCTTTTAGGAGATTTATTAAAAAGCGGTATATGTTTTTAAATTTTATAATAATATACCACCTCCAGATATCTATCGGCATAATTTTGATTAATTCTTTGGAGAGGTGTGTGGATAATTTAACGGTTTTGAAATTATATTAATAATATTAATAAGAAATATTTAATTTTATTCATTTTAAACGCATCAAAAATAATTTATCTATTTTGTTTTTTCTTTTCCAAGATTAGAAAATTATTTAGCTTTTTTTTCTCCGCAGTATTCAAAATTGGTAAAAAATTTCTAATATTTGAAAAACATTGTTTTATGAAATACCTAATTATTCAATGTAATAACTGATGTAAAAATGCAAAATACACTTGTGATCCAAACTTTAAAAATAAAATGGTGTTAAAAACTAAATGAAATTTCACTTTTGGATCAATTTCGCCCAAACCACTGGTATGATGAACTATCACTGCTGAAGTGCGTGTTCATGTACTGCCCTTTCAAATATGACTCCAATTTTGCTATTTAATTATTTTATTACAATTAACATAACAGCGTACTTGGAACACACACTACTCTCATTAAATCTATAAAAAATCTATTCATAACGTAATTTCCATAATGGATTCCCTCTTGCAGGGATTATCAAATACCTGTGGCTCAGGTTGTCACAACTGGAGGATTGTAATGAAATAAAGTATATAAGTTGCTGTTTAATGGACAAAAAACCCATAGCAGTTATGGAACAATTTATATTACACGATCATGCGCAAGACTCATGAGCCTCCGAAAGTCAAAAACGGTTCGTTGTATTAAAAAATATCGATCTTCATTGGCCGCTGGGGTTCTTAGACCATCTTTACCTGAATTTCTATCAATGGATTCTCTTAATCATTTCCACAATTTGAATACAGCGCAAGCGTTACATTTAGCATTTCAAACTTCCCATAACTGGTTACCTCAAACGTTAATGGTTACTTTTTTATTTAATAAGTTTTCTTTTTTTAATTTTACTTATTGTTTAAAAAAAAAACTTCAAAAATGACAAAGTGTGAGTATTGAGTGTGACAATTTGTACGTGCTCACTGTAAAAAGCATTTCCTCTATATACGCTAACCATACAAGCAAATAAGCTTACACATGATGCAAGTTTTTAAAATTAGCAAATTTATTTGAATGGAATAGTTTTAGCTTTTTTTCTTCGTCTATTTTCAAGAACATTGACAAATCTTCAAATTTTTTTAATTTTGTGAAGTAAGGTTTTTTTTTTTTTTTTTTTCTCTCTAGAATAATGAAATATTTTTAAAGTAAAATAGTTTTTACTTTAAAAGTATTTCATTATTACTACCACTCCATAAATAATGATCATTCAATAGACTTCTGTATTGAATGATAATAAGCATGAGTTTAGTCTGGCCAAATATTCTGCAACTGTTTTTCACTTCCATTTGTCGATTAGTTTGCGTCTTTTCTGCACTTTGATTTTTCATGTATTGAGATTATGAATTTTGAGTTAAAGTACAAATTATTGAATATCCATAGTTCACTTAAATAATGAATTATTTTAATGTAATTGATGTTGGCATAAAAAGACAGCGTATACGAAAGGTTTGAATCCTTAGTGGATTAACCTGATGTTAAGGGAAAGAGCTTTAATTATCAGTGTAAAATTATTACACTTGATTGCTAATGAGAAAAA